>OV651827.1:16930094-17079063 GCA_927349885.1 Psylliodes chrysocephalus
GTGGAGGTATAAAAAAGTTTCTAAGAAACTCTATATTAAGAATAATCTTTTGTGTAGGTAAAATCACGAAATAATTGTTCATAAATTTATTTTTAGGTATGTACAATGTATATGTTGAAAACTTCATGGTGCGGGACGTTACGTACATTTTCTATGGAATGTCTTATCAACAACTGAAAGTTTTACTAAAAGAAAATAGACAACGAAAAAGTTTTCCCCTAGTGGAAAATCCAGATAGTATGGTTCTCTTAGGATCAATACAACGAATGCCGCTTATCCAAGTTATCGAGAAACAAATCGGGAAAGAGCGAAGACTGCAGGTATGTAGGTAGTCTAACATTTTAACTTATTTATTCTGAAATTCAAATAGCTAACTACCTGATTCATTTGTATACCTATCTATTTGGACACCAACAAGCACTTCAAAAATTTAAATTTTATAGGTCTTAATTGAAATACATATTTAAATGGACAAGATTGTAATATAATATAATATAATGTGCCAATAAAACTTAAAAATTATTAATTTTATCTTTTTCCGACCATTACTCTACGCTCCATTGTTACATCAACCTAAAGTGGTATATAGCGCCGAGTGCATTTCTAAACATAAAAGGCTCGTTCAATAACGCACGCCCATCTCATTCTCTGTTCGCCTCCATTGAAAGAAAAAGAATCGACAAAACTGACTTGTGATCAAAAGCATGCCTGGAAACCGAAACATCATTTCATCATTGCATGGAGACAGTCATTTTCAGGCATGCCATAGATGAGAGAAAACTATTATCGTTCCCTTTACAAAGAGAAGAAAGCTCAACAAGCTTCGATAACTTACCTTGGCCGAGGAAACCATTCATTTTGCGCAGTAGGTGAAATTTCTAAGGATTACCATAGATAAGCGACTCACCTAGAACTCCCAATTGGACAAAGCTACCAATAAAGCTAGATTATCCATCTGGACCCTCAGAAAAAAATTAATTGAATGAAGTTGAATAGATATTTAATATGTATAATAGGTATTTAATTGTCTCGACCATGTGGTATTCTAATAACGGTACTTCTCTGTTGTATGCCGTGGACAATCTGTCTTTACTTAGAAACTTGGAGCTTGTTTGGAGAAGCTACTTAACCTAGACTTGGAGCTCGCACTTGAAACTCGGAACTTGGAGAAACTACGTAACTCTGAGCTTGTTGGAGAAACTACGTAGCTCGGACTTGGAGGAGAAACTATATAACTCGGTCTTGGATATTTATAAGGCCAAAATAAGTTATAACAATAAGTTTTACATCATTTGAACAAAATATAAACTATTTATAAGGCCAAAATAAGTTAAGAGCCATAGATTTCCGTTTAAACTGTATTTCCAGACTGACTTGTAATTCAATTATTTAGTTGCCTCCCCACATCAAAGAAAGCTTAAAAATAATATTAGGTAGGGTAGCTTTAATCTATATAAAATAAAACAATTCCAGCAAAGTGTTAAAATATAAGTTGAAAGAAACATTACCTGACAATTATCCCAACGTTAACGCACAACAAGCACATATAAAAGACAAGATAATTACGGAAATCTACTCATAGTAGATTATTTGTCGGCACACACTGTTGGAGTTCCTTATTATAACTACCACTATGTACTACATGTGTTTTAATCAGGAATGTTAATGTTAATGATATTGTTATGTGATGAAAAATAAAAAAAGCACTACTCGTTTCTTTATAAGGATTATTTCCACTAATAAATCCAAAAAGGATTTCAAATAGGTCATGACCCTCACGCATATAGTGAACCCATATTGAGAACCTAGAAATTTTACATCCTCTCTCCAAAGGAAAATAATTTGGAGAAATGAGTACTTCTACAGAAGGATCGTCTAGCTCTCTACCACAGTCTCTACCTTATTTTGAGAAATTAAGAGGCAATGATAATTACAATGACTGTTCGTTTGCGATGAAAGTGTTTCTAAAACATGAAGATCTCTGGTATAGTGTTATTGGATATCCAGAAGATGATGCTACATGCTGTCACTAAATCCAGGAAAGACTAGAAATCCCAAACTAAAATTTGTCTCATGGTATTGCCGTGTTGTTACAGTCACGTAAGAAATGCCATAAGCTGCAACAAGCTTATGAAGATAAAGATTTGAACAGATGAATAGGTTTACTTAGAAAGATATGCTCATTGAAAGTAGAAAATTTCCAAAAGATGGAAGACTATGTAAACGAATTCATGAGCATTTCTCAATTAACAAGCCTGTCGACGACGAACTCGTAAAGTGTAAATTACTTCAAAATACAAAGTGGAACAACGAAATACAGACCCACACAAGCACTTTACTCTAAATAGAAAAGTTGGAAAACTAATAAGAAACCCTGGAGTTATAATTGCCGGTCAAAAGGCCGCTATTATACGTCGACACTCGAGCGGCGGATATAACTATTGAAATGTTATAGAAAGTTTCTAGACACTTTGAAACACACTATACATAACAATTTTGGGTCCGCTAAAATTGTTTTACCTTAAAATCCTTAAAAAATTTTGTTGGGTCTCCATCATAAAACAAATGTGAAATAAACCATTTTCACTGATTTCTTGTTGTAAAAACGGCTAAATGTCAATATTAGACCATTCATAGAGCAATAAACCATAACAAATTTTTTCATAAACGATCAAATTTTCTTATTTTTCATTTTTAGTTTGTTAGCAAAACAAACAGTAAATTATTTTCAATAACAATTGACGTTCCCATAAAACAAAGCAATTGACGTTTCTAGTTTTTATAAATGCGGTGTTGCCAAATCGAGTAAGAAAACATATGTCAGGAAATAATTCGTTTAATGAAAGTTGGCTGAAAAATTACATAGTGTCTGGCCAGCAGGTGAATTTGGATCCCGAAGTGAAAACATTTGTGGTAATCATAGACATCCGTCTTTTTATTTCATTTCATGATGATTGTGCGTTAATTTACGGCATGTCGGTACTTATCTAATATTTGTAAAAAAATACCTTTTTTTAATTTAAGCTGTGTTCAGGCCGTTGGAGTCTATGCCGGTCGGCGTAGCCAGGTATGGTTTAAAAAAGTCGTTGCTTCGTCTACTTATTTTATATTTTCTTGTTATTAGACGCCCACGACAAATATGTGTTCGTTAAAATTGTATAATCCTTGCAATTTAGAAAATATCAATATTGACGTCGAACAGTACTCTGCCGATGAGGGTGAGGAAGAAGATCTTGATATGGGTATTTTTTAAATCGTTAGTTTTATATAATTTTTTCTGATACTGAAGTCAATTGGTTGGTCTGGTAAAACGGAGGGCATAAGTAAAAATTACCATTGCTATGTAATAATTGATCTAGCAACATTGTATTTCTTTTAGACACAT
The DNA here is from genome assembly GCA_927349885.1 of Psylliodes chrysocephalus. Taxonomy (NCBI): domain Eukaryota; kingdom Metazoa; phylum Arthropoda; class Insecta; order Coleoptera; family Chrysomelidae; genus Psylliodes; species Psylliodes chrysocephalus. The sequence goes on from OV651827.1 coordinate 16,933,480, forward strand.
GTCACACTTCCAATACACACTACCACATTGAACTCGATATACCAAAAGGCCGGTTGAATCAACACCAGTCGGTTTTATCTCAGCGTGTCAGCGTGGTTGCCCCCATAACGAGAAGCGAGCGGTTGCCGTTTAAATTGTGTTACGAGGGGTTGTCGAGAAGTTGTTAAAAATAAATTTGAAATTAATTTAAAATTAAAAATACTAGGTGATTTGATAGACAATTAGATTAAGTATTTTGGGTTTGGAAAATTAAGTGAATTTAAATATTATGAAAAACAGGATCATTAAATCCTCCTTATATTTCGGTAAAAAAAGACATTTATTTTTCTTTACAGTCTATCAACAATTTTAAAATTAATTTTACAACATATAACATTCTTCAAGCATTTTTCATATTTGATTCCATATGGTCTTCATGGCTTTATACTAAATTCTCCGCTGGCAAAATATTTCGACAATAGATGATTTCAACGGAAGACATCTTGAAGTTGCAAGGTCATTGGAAGATCTTTGCGCCATCTATAAGTTTACATAACAACTATTAAAATAAAAAAGAAAACTAAATTATTATTTTGGTAATCTGTTTAAGGTTACGGCATCGGTATTTATTTTGTTTTTCTCTACTTAGTAGCAGGTCCCAGAGTCTTCTTTTTCTTAGTCATGTGTCATGTCAAAATTTGTAAAAACGTAAAACGACCTAACGCGCGCTAAGCAAGCCTTTTAGATCTAGATTCCAGATCTTGGCGATAGTGAGTGTAAAAACTGAGCCCATACAACTAAAGAAGGGAAGAAACAGAGAAGAAATTTATACTTAACGCCGCCGTAACTTTAGACACATTACCAAAATAATAATTTACAGTTTTCTTTTTTTTATTATTAGTATTTTCTAATTAGACGATTTTGCTATTCGTAAATCATATTCATTTTTGTCGTAGGCTATCATATATATAAATTGTAAATGCTGATTGGTCTGAATAACTAAGGTTAGGATTTGAGTGTAATTTTGTCATTATTATAATTCATTAATCATTAAACATGGACGCGGTAGTTTAAAAGTAACTGGATAGGGTGCATAAGCAAACTATATTAGAATACATTGAGGCCAATTCCAAAATTATAACGAATCAAAAACATAATAAACAGCATACATTTGCTAACATTTTAATTTTCAAGTCATAATATCTGACAGTTTCTCGTCCCATCGGCCTCTCGTTTCTGTGGTTTAAAGTAAAGCTTGAACAATTAAGGGCTGATGCAGGCCGAATTTTTGAAGGTGGTCATTGCCATTAGCCCTTCTAGTTAGGACTATGAATAGTAAAATAACTTATGTAAATATTTTGGCTTATAGGTGGCTGCTATACGACAAAGAGAAGCTGAAGAAAAAGCTAGAGAAGAAGCTGAGCGTCTGGCGGACGAACGGAATAACAAACGTAGATCGTCAAGATTCCAAGTGGTGCCAGCACCCGATATTCTGCACAGACAAACATCAGAAAATCAGCTGGATCACCCAACCTACAATCCAGTATTTGGTACACAACCAAAGAAATCTATTCTAAAAAAGACTAATTCTTTTACACTTAAAGGATTTTCACCATTTTTGAGCACAAGTCCTGGAACAACTCCTTATACTACAGTTACTGGGGCCGAAAGTAGAATACGTTCTGCATTCGAAGCTATTTTTAGGTAAAATAATATTTATCGTGAGATTAAAAGTAAAAGTAATATTTTTTTCCTTCTTTTGTTGTTTGTAATTCCTATTATCAGTTTTATTTTAAAATGTCTTCTTTAGAAAGTCTACCCAACTTCAAGATGTCGACAATGATTCTATTGCTGACGATTGTCCACCTAGTCCTAGTACAATGAAGAAAGTCCAACTGGTAAGTTCGATTTTCTAACATAATACATGGTTAAATGGAATTATTGTGACTTGTTTTCTGAAAGACAAAAGAAAAACTGAAAATAATCATTGTACATTATATTGTACCATTATATTTTTTAAGCAACATTTATTATATTTAATCGTCAATTCAATTTTATATTCACATGTATTACCACTAAAGGTTACATTATTTCCAAACATTGTTTTGAAGTCATGAATATTATTAAGCAGCACCCTGTAGCGTGCTGCGGTCATCATAAGTAAAGGTACGAGTAAATGAAGAAGATATAATATTCCCGAAAAGTCTCGAAATGTCATTCCTTGTCAAAGAAAAGTCCAGATTGTTCGAGAAGGTTCCAGAAGGGGATGCAAGCTATATAAGGCGACGACCTGACGTCAGAGTTTTAGTTTTCTGATAGACAAACGTTAATGTTATCAGTTAAAGTTATTGTGTCAGTTGAATTGAGTTATTGTAAAAGTTGAGTTCAAATAAATTGTGATACCAAAAACCAGCGTAACATTGGTGACAGCTTTTTCTTCTTTATAAACTTTATTTACATTTTTAAAATGGTATATGTACAACACAAAAATAAAACAATACACAACTCCCGTTCGGGACTTGGGTCGGCGTGGCAGGGTCCTGCCTGGCCTATGGCGAAGATTTCACCCGTTTTACTTTTTGATGCTAAAAAATAAAGGTTAGGCTAAACATAGCAGCCCTCACTCCTTGCCAGGGAGGCATTATTGAGGGGTTGTGGTGTAGTTTTCGTCAGTAAGTGTCATAGTTTAAAGATTTGTCGGGATTTAGTTTGGTCAGTGTCCCCTGAAAAGCTAGGAAAAAACAGGGTTGTCAGCATTGTACGTTGATTTTTCGATAGTCTTCGTTATTGTCACAATTCACAGGACTACCGAGCTGTAAAACCTCCCGAAAGCGCCAATGTCGAGACAGGAATCGTCTCGGCTGTGGCGCTGTCAGTCGGCTTCACCGTTCAGTCGTCCGTCCGACTAGATCTCGCAAGTATCTACATCGGGTGAATTGTTGTTTAGTACGTTATGCACAGTGGAGGGTCCTGTTATTGTCGTCGATATATGCTCAAACACTTGTGAAGGCAACCGTGCTTTCTACGCACGCCGTCTTCCCGATGTATGTTGATGATGCTATCCCTCAACTCATCGGGGAGGCATCGCGCGTAGAAGTTTTCAGCTGTTGAAGTAATAAAGTCCTTCATGTATGGCATATTTGTCGTAGCGTGCATGTCTCGTATTCTAGTGTAGCGATCGCACCCCAGAACTAGCCTCAGACATCTGTTTTGAGCGTTTTGTAGCTTATTATGATGTATTTGTGCCATGGAGCAGAAAACTGGACAGCCATAAGTCAGTATCGGTCTAAAGACTGATTTGTATAATAAGATCTTGTTAGACAGTGTAACTCCGCTGCGTCTATTCATGAGGGGGTAAAGAGTCCTCAGAATACCGCAGTTTTTCGTCACCCTGTCCACAATATGTTGGCGAAACGTTAATCCCCTATCCAGATAGAATCCTAAGTATTTTATATGAGGCTTTGCAATGATTGGTGCATTTTGCACACGAAGGGGCGTGTCTATGCCTTCGGTCCGCCTCTTTGTAATGAGGATACTTTCGGTTTTCAACGGATTTATTTTCATTTTATTACTATCTAGATAGGTGATTAACGGTCCATTTATATGACTGTCCAGCTTCCTGGTGGCTGTTTGTGCTGATGAATGGCTGGAAAATAAACAGATGTCATCGGCATACAACGCCGTTTGTACACCATTATCACCCATGGGTATGTCACAGGTCATAATTGTGTACAAATGCGGCGAAAGTACTGAGCCTTGGGGCACTCCCGCCTGCGCTAGGAATGGTCCTGTTATTGTGGAGTTTATCTTAATGCAAAATTGTCTGTCCGTTAAGTATGAGTGTATTATTTTTACAATATGTACGGGAAAATCATTCACAAGCATTTTGTGTATTAGCCCACGAGTCCACACGGTGTCAAAGGCCTTCTGACAGTCCAAGGTTACTAGAACCGTTTGAAGGTCGTTGTTGAACCCTTCTTTCGCATGATGTGCTATACGTAATATCTGTGATATAGTGCTGTGCCCCTCTCTGAAACCGTGCTGTTCCCGTGGGATAATTTGTAAACGTTGTTCTGTCTGCTTAAGTCGAATCAAAATTACAGTGTCCGTTATTTTAGCGATTGTATTCAGTAAGGAAATGGGGCGGTAACTATCGATCTTATTGGCCGGTTTGCCTGCTTTAAGAATTGGTAAGATATTTGCCATTTTCAGGCCACAGGGATAGTATTGTAACCTGAAAATGGCATTTATTAAATGGTGGAGCTGCACGACAGCTTTTCTACTTAAGTTCTTAAGTAAAATGTTACTGATGTTGTCCGGTCCCGGGGCTTTTCTATTTTTGAGACTCTTAATTACTTCACACACCTCTTTTGGGGAGGTAAAAAAGGAATGTGGCACTACTTGTGGTTCCGACTGCTGCAGCGCATTTACTGCAAGTTCAATGCGCTGTTGTTCAGGAGTGTTTACGTTATCGTTGATGAAGTTAGACTGAAAGTATTCGCCGAAGGCTTGGCCTTTGTCCTTGTCGGTGTTAAGTATGTTCGGTCCTTGTTTCATTGTGGGAAGCAGTGGGTTCGGTTTTTTAAACCTTTTCACCACTTTCCACAATGAATTGTCTTGTGGTTTGAGCTCAGATAGGGTGGTTTTCCATTTTTTATTTCTGTATTCTTTAATCAATGTATTGATGGTCTTGGCAATGCTATAGAGTAGTACCCTATCCTCGCTCTGTCGGTGTTGTTGCCATCTCTTTCTAATTGTATTTTTCCTATTAATCATGTCTGTTATTTCTATAGGCAATATGTCGTTGTGTTGTTTTTGTGTTTTAAGTGTAGTTGTAGCGTCTCTAGCTTTTTGTATGGCGTTTATAAAGTTGTTTGTCTCAATTTCAATTAATTCTTTGGTGTTTATATTATTATTTATTTTTATTGTTTTGTCAATTTCTGTTCTATAATCTGCCCAATTTGTTGTTTTATAGTCGTAGTATTGCCTATATTGTCGGGGGATTTTTTGTGTTGTCCAGATCTCTAAGTACACTGGATCGTGGTCTGAGCTAAGGGTGCTAATGGTTTTCATATTACGAATGTCAGGGATGTTTTTCGATAGAGCTATATCCAGTGTACTTGGGGTATGTGTCGCGCATGAAGGGAAGAATGTCGGTTCGTCTGTATAATGTATTATGTGACCGTTGACTTCGGCGAAATCTCTCAGTAGCAGTCCACTGGGGTTGGGGGCTACACAATTAGCGTCCCATTCCGGATGTTTAGCATTAAGGTCCCCTGCAAGCAAAACCCTGTTTCCTTTCGACATCAGTGTGTGCAGATCTCTACCTAACAAATTTTTACTAGGGGTGTGATATGCGCCTATAATGATTATGTTGTTTACTTCGATAATAATGTTCTCTAGTTTGGGTGAAACGTGTGCCCTTCTCAATTGTTTAAAAATTATGTCTTTCTTTATTAAGATAGCTACCCCTCCGATACCTTGTCTTTGTTGTAATGTATGTCTGTCTTGTCTAATTACTATAAAATCTCGTATTTTTACTTTGTTCGTAGGTTTTAGGAACGTCTCAGTCAATATTATGATGTCAAATTTATGCTTGTGAATGAAATTGCTTACAAGACCGATCTTGTTTAGCAGCCCGCGCACATTATAAAAACAAATTCTCAGTTTGTCTCTATTTACGTTGTTGAATTAGTTCCTAATGTTGAATTTGTCTAAATTTGTCATGAAGTTATTAAAAGTCATTAAGTATTGGGCTGGGTCGTTATTACACTTACGGAGTTGGGCATTTAGCTCTCTGACAGCACGAGTGAGTTCTGCTATGTTTACCATACTATTTAGTTCCTTTAATTCCTGGTTTAGGGTGAATATATCATCCATAGTGCCCTCTGATTGGTTAGGGGTTTGTGACTGTCTTCTGGTTTGCTGTGGTTGGGTTTTTTGTGTGCTTTGCCTACTTGTGGTGGGTAAAGCGGGGAAATCTTCTTTTTTCGGGTTAGAATTTGCCTTATTCCAGACATTGGATGTAGGAAGGGGTGCAGGGATGTATTTACGGGTAGGTGCTTGGGTGAGCCTCCTCTCTTCTAGTCTGCTAGCTCGTTCCGTGTACGCTTTACACTGTGTAAAGTTGGCAGGGTGGTCCCCCAGACAATTCGCACATGTCGCTGGGGTTTCCCTCGTCTTTATACATGTGCGGGTGAGGTGGTCTCCGGCGCACTTGAGGCATTTCGGCGGCCTACCACAGTTCGAGGTGGCATGCCCCCATGCCTGGCATCTATGGCATTGTATGATGCTTCTTTGAGATTTTCGTAGTTCCCATATTATACGAGTGTTCTCGACTACCCTTACGTTTTTGTTGAGGTAGTCGAGTGTTATGGCCGGGTCAGTCACTACTAAAAATAGTGGTCGGTACTTGGTCGTCATTTTAAATATTTCTTTTGGCTTGATTTCATAAGAAGCTATGAGATCTTCTTCTATAGCCTCTATTTCTGTCCCGTCGGCCAGGCCTCTCAGGACGAAGGCATGGGTTTTGTCTGTCTTATTGGTGTAAGTGTGGTGGGAGATTTGTGCCTGCTTGATGCTGCCTAATAATGCCTCGTAATCCTCCAGGGTTTCTGTGAATATTACAGTCGTGGCATTAGTATACTTTACTGTATATTTCCCTTGTATTATGGCCTTTAAATCTTTTGTAAGGGTTGCGTGGTTTTCTGTGCGTCCGTCTACAACTATAGGTGGGATAGTGTTTTTCTTGACAGTTTTTTGGGCCTCTTTGGAGTTTTGGGCTGTTTTATTGCCCGATTTGCCTTTGATCGGGAGATTGGGGGTAGCTTTGCCTTTGATTAGGGGTGTATTAACCTGCTCTTCTTCACTTTCACTTAGTGAATCATACTTATTGCTAGTTTGAATTGAGGCTGCCGCTTTTTGTTCAAGTAATTTGACAAAGTTTGTCTTGAACTTCTTGTATTTTTTTGGCTTTTCAAAACCGTCTGTGTCTGCTGGATCGGTTTCGTCTCCCCCTTCTGTGTCGTTTTTTTCTTGGGCTGGTGATGTTTGTTTTCTTTTTGTAAGAAGAGGTTTAGCCATAGGGGGTGTTACTACTTTTTTTATGGCGGTGAAAAGCACTTGTTTTGGCTGTTTCACTCTCTCATCTTCACTTGAGGTAGGGGGTTGAGATTCTCCGCCGAAATTTAGCACTTTAGCCGTGACTTTGCTCGGTAATGCAAGGGTTTCGTATTGTGACACGAACTTATCAACGGGTTTGACCGGAGCCGGCACTTCACTTTGTTTTAGCGGTTTTTCCGACATGTTTTTTAGCGCGTTGTCGATATTTTTAAGGGTTAGATCGGCACTTTGAAGGGTTGGATCCGTGATGGCGTCCGTTTTCGCGCTGTTCACTGTCGTGTCCGAAATTCCCGTGTTAATTGTCGCGAGACCATAGGCACTGTCAAACGTGTTAATGACACTGACGTTAAGCGGCGAGTTTTCCGCACTTTGATACCGGGCGGTGGGATCACTGTCCGGGGAGTAGCCTGGTGTCAATCCAGATGCATATGATGGGTCCTGTGCGGCTTCTTGAGGTGGGGTGTAAAAGTCATTGCTTTCGTCCATTTTTTCGGCGAAAAGTTCTACTGAGTTTTTAGGGGTTATTTTGTTGTCATCTGTTGCGGGAGGGTGCAAATCGGCCCTATTGCGTTCCACATCCCCTCTATCTCTACTGTGGCTATGACTTTTCGACGATTTTTGTGTTTTCTCGTGGGATTTTTGAGATCTCTCTCGAGAATCGTGTCTGTCTTTACTTGACGATTTATAATGTTCTTTCGGCTTTGGGGTACTCACATGTTTGTATGGGTGATGTATACCTCTTTTTATTTTTAGGGTGATAGGGCTTCTAGGGCTGGTTGAGGATCCTGAGGGCCTGCGAGCATTGGTGTCGAGGGACAGGTTTTTCCTCTCTTTATTTATCTTGTCTCTGGCTCTTTTCGTAAATAGTGTTTCGTGTTCTGTTAGTGGCACATCTGTGTACTCCCTGGAGTCTGTGGGGTGGTTTGATGCCCCTTCGGGCCCTTCCATGTGGGTGAACTGCTCTCTGTGAGCTGCTTTTACTTAACCTGGCTTGACACGTGTGTTAATCTAAAAATAAACAATTAAGTGAGGTTAAAAACCCTGGCGGCACTACTTCGAACTAGTTTCGACTCAAAACAACGCAACCTTCCCCAGATAAAGTACAGGGGAAACAGCGGTGGGATATAAAGTAAAAGTTCATGGTAAATACTAGATCCACTGAGTAAGAAGCAAGCATGGATACCTCAGGCCCACCAGCATGGTTTTTGAAGATGGAAGAGGAGAGAGTAAGGCGAGAAGAGGAAAAGAAGAGGCGAGAGGAGGAAAAGGAAAGGCGTAGGAAGGAAGAAGAGGAGGAAAAGGAAAGGCATAGGAAGGAAGAAGAGGAGGAAAAGGAAAGGCGCAGGAAGGAAGAAGAGGAGCAAAAGGAAAAGCGTAGGAACGAAGAAAATGAGGAAAAGGAAAGGCGTAGGAAGGAAGAAGATGAGGCGGAAAAAGAAAGGCGTAGAAAAGCTGAGGTAGAAATTATGAATGGTTTGCTGCAAATTCAGAAAAACCTTAACCAAGAGGTAGGTCAGCTAAACAACCGAGTAGACCTCTTAACACAACAACAAGATAATTTAAAATCCAATTTAGAACAGCAGCAAGAGAATCTAAAAACCGATTTACAGAACCTAAAAACGAATTTAGAACAACAAGAGAATGTAAAAACTAATTTAGAGCAACAACAAGAGAATTTAAAGACTAATTTAGAAATCAACAAGAACAGTCTAGAATAGAGCTGGAAAGGCCAAGCTTCCGAAAGCAACGTTCAAGCTGAAAACACTACCTCGTCTTCATCTGTAACCGACCCAAGCCGTATTCAAACCACAATCTCACAAAACCAGAGTAGCAAGACCCTAAACCACCCACGTTTGACGGTTACACAACATGGGAAACATATTGACTCCAATTTGAGGTTCCAGCTAGAGCCAATGGCTGGACCGAGAAAGAGATGGCGGCTTCATTAATAGTGTCATTGCGAGGTCAGGCAGCAACTATTTTACAGTTACTTCCCCAAGGTGAACCCAATTACTCATCTCTCGTCCAAGCTTTGGAGACAAGATATGGCCAGCAGCATTTGAAACAGGTTTTCCAAAGCCAGCTAAAAGTTCGTAGTCAGAAACACAGTGAGAGTCTACAAGAATTCGAAGCCGATATTAAAAGATTGCTGCATCTAGTCTATCCACAGGCACCTAAAGATTTCTTAGAACAAATCGGCATACAAGCATTCATTGATGGACTACAGGACGTGGAAATGCAGCAGGCTCTTCGGCTACAACACCACAAGACGTTGAGTGAGACGCTAATGCAGCCCAGGGATACGAAGCAGTAAAAACTATATCTAGATCTTCTCGTGCAAAAGTGAGAGAAATTAGATTCCAAGAAAGTGAAGAGGCCACTACTAATACTGCCCTTCAAACTACCCTTTCACAAATTTTAAATATCCTGCAAAATAGCCCGGGAAATAGCCAAAATGAAAACAGAAGATGCTTCAATTGCGAAAGAATCTGACACCTTCAAAGAACCTGTCGAAGCAGGGCTCGTTCTATGAATCGAGATTCGGAGAATAGTACCAGAAATTCACCTAAATCAACCTCCCGAAGCCCGTCACGAAGTCCAACAAGAACTAGTTACAGCAGATCTGCCTCCCGGAGGAGCCGGTCACCCACACCTAGCCGGCTTTCTAGAAATAACCAGGGAAACGAATAAAGGTCGACACTACGGGGCAGGCGTTGGCTGTGTCAGAGGGCCCCAAAATTCGCGCTTACACCTTAAATAAAAATGAACAAAATCTATTGGTCAAGGGGTATATCGATAACTAAGAAGGCACCTTCGTCCTTGATACTGGTGCAACTAAGTGTTTCATTCGAACAGGGATCCTGCATCAAAAACCACGACCAACTCGAAGAAGCTTAGTTCTGGAAACAGCTACAGAGCACACTACTCCTGTTCTAGGCGAGATATCAGCAACCGTACAGATTGGTAATACCCTGATAAAACACTTATTTCTGGTGGCCGATATTAAAGATCAGTGTGTCCTGGGTATGGACATTATGCAAAATAAGTTTATCATCGACCTTCAAAACAAGATCTTGGTAATTGCAAACGAGGAAATTGTCCTAAATTCGGAAGAACAGACTCAACCGATAAAGATTCTAGTAGAAGAAGACATGGAAGTACCCCAAAATTCTGAAGCTATCGTCTCGGCGAGACTTAGCGAGAAATCACACGGCTTGCATGTGGGCATTGTAGAAAGTGAAGAATCCGTGAGTGACGGAATTCTGGTAGCTAGATGTCTCGTTAACGTTGATCAACTAATTCCAGTAAGGGTTGCCAATTTAACGAAGAAACCATTCAAACTGAAGAAAGAACAAGCAATAAGGCTCTGTACACCGGTGAAAAACATAAGTGCGAAGACCGTTCCACGGGTAAAGCCACCACAAGTAACTCAGTTGACGCCAGCTTCGTAAAACAGCTAGTTAAAAATTATGATCACCTGACAGCTGAAGAACTTAGAAAAGTCAAAGAATTTATCAATACCAACTGTGACCTTTTCGAGATAGGAAAATCTACGGGACGTACCAGTCTTGTTCAGCATATAATTTATACAGGCGATGCAAGGCCAATAGAAGATTAAATCAGATAACACAGAAAGACAGCTATCCACTCCCCCGAATAGACGTCACACTAAACACATCAGGTGCAAAATGGTTTTCCACGCTAGACTTGAAGAGTGGATATTGGCAAGTAGAAGTACATCCTGACGATCGAGACAAAACTGCTTTCTCAACTGGCAGCGGATTATATAGATTCCAGGTTCTCCCGTTTGGTCTCTGTAATGCCCCAGCTACCTTTGAACGTTTAATGGAAATGGTTTTGAAAGGATTAACCTGGAAAAATTGTCTAGTATATCTCGATGACATAATGATCATGTCAAAAACTTTTAATGAACATCTACTAAATTTGAGTGAAGTATTTGACAGATTAAGAAATGCCAATCTAAGGCTTAATCACAATAAATGTTCACTATTCCAGTCGGAAGCCTATTATCTGGGTCACATCGTTTCCGCAGAAGGAATCAAAACTGACCTGGAGAAAATTACAGCTGTCAGAGATTGGCCAAAACCAAAAGACAAAAGAGAAATTAGAAGTTTTCTTGGACTGTGTTTATATTACCGAAAATTCGTCAAAGACTTTGGTCAAATTGCTAAACCCCTTCATCGACTAACTGAAATTAGTACCCTATTTGACTGGACGCCGGATTGTCAAAATGCCTTCACAGAGTTAAAAAAAACGATTGACCACAGCACCCATTCTAGCATACGCTCGAGAAAAAGGACAATTTATTTTAGACTGCGACGCTTCCCAACACGGCGTGGGAGCCGTGCTATCCCAAGAACAGGAGGGGGAAGAGAAAGTAATCGCTTACTTTAGTAAGACCTTGGGAAAAGCAGAGAAGAATTATTGCGTCACCAGGAAAGAACTGTTAGCTATTGTCAAAGCCCTTGAACACTTCCATACTTAATAACAGAGGTTGTATCATTAGAAGTGACCATAGTGCCTTGCAGTGGCTGATGAATTTTAAAAAACTGAGGGACAAGTTGCTAGATGGATAGAAAGACTGCAACAATATAACTTTAAGATAGTGCGTCGAAGGGGACGTCTCCATAGCAACGCAGATATTCTCTCCAGGCGACCCTGTTTAGAACGACAATGCCGTTACTGTAAAAGGCTTGAAGAACGAGAGGAGCTGGTTGAAGAAGTTAATCTACAGGCGACCACTATCAAGCCAGAGGATAACGAAGACGAAATCACCTTTGAAAGCCTAAGAAAGACTCAAAAGAAATACAATGACTTAAAGGTTGTCCGAGAATGGCTCAGAAATGGAGTCAGACCTACATGGAAAGAGATAGCCAAATATAGTGGAACCATTAAAGGGTACTGAACTCAGTGGGATTCTCTGTATCTTCACGATGGCCTATTGCACCGGAAGTGGGAGAGCCCCGATGGAGTACATGTAGTCCGCCAAGTGATTCTGCTGAAATCCCAGGTCAGAAATGTATTGGAGGAGCTTCATAGCAGTCGTTCAGGAGGACACTTTTGTACTAAAAGGACACTTGCACGAGTTCGGGAAAGATTTTATTGGGTCAATTCCGGCGGGATGTAGAAGATTGGTGTAAGGAATGTGACCTCTGTAATGGCAGAAAAGGGCCCAAAACAAGAAGTACTCAGAGGTAAAATGGCACAGTACCTTTCCGGAGAGCCTTTCGAACGAATCGCCATTGATATCCTCGGACCACTTCCCATAACAGAAAGGGGAAACAAATACTTGATGGTTGTTATGGACTATTTTTCAAAGTGGCCCGAAATTGTGCCTATTCCTAAACAGGAAGCGACGACAGTAGCGGAAGCATTTATGACGAACGTCATAGCGAGACATGGAGTTCCTCTGAATTAAATTCTAACCAAGGGCGTAATGTTGAATCCAAATTATGATAAAAATTGTTGAAATTCTTAGGCATTTGCAAAACAAGCACTACGTCTCTCCACTCACAGTCCCCCTGGAATTACATTCTGACCAAGGACGAAATTTTGAATCCGAATTATGGCAAGAATTAATGAAACTGTTAGACATCAGGAAAACACGCACTACGCCTCTACACCCACAGTCCGACGGAATGGTAGAAAGACACAACAGAACGTTATGCCAGTATCTTTCAATGTTCGTCTCTGATAATCAAAAGGACTGTGACTGGGACACTTTAATTCCTCTATTTCTGCTAGCCTACCGAAGTTCTGAACATGAAACGACCAGTTATACCCCATCCGTGATGATCACCGGAAGGAAGATGAAACTTCCCCATGATCTACTTTTTGGAAGGCAGCCTCCTGGTGATGAAGAGATGCGTACTCCTCCCACGTACATACAGAACTTAAAAGAAAGATTAGAGAAGGTATACGAATTCGCTCGTCAACGTTTGAAAGTTAATAGCGATAAAGCAAAAGCTAGAATCGACATGCATGCTACAAAAACACATTTTGAGAGAGGCGATCCAGTATGGTTGTACAATCCCAAGCGCCGAAAAGGACTTTGTCAGAAGCTGCAACGGAACTGGGAAGGCCCCTACACCGTCCTCAAGAAAATCAACGACCTAATCTATCGTATTCAGTTGTCAACGAGAAGTAAACCCAAGGTAGTTCACATTGAGAAGTTAGCGCCATACCGTGGTTCAGATCCTCCCCGTTGGCTTCAACCAGATCCCAGTAATCAAGTTATTCGAGGCGAATAACTAAAGAGGAGGGAGCAATGTTACGCAGCACCCTGTAAAGGTATGAGTAAATGAAGAAGATAGAATATTCCCGAAAAGTCTCGAAATGTCATTTCTTGTCAAAGAAAGGTCCAGGGGGTCGATTCTCGACTTGTAGGAACCTTTTCCTATAGGAATTTGTGACACTTTCCTATATGTAGGAAAATGTCATAAATTTTCGATGTATATAAAAATGTCAAAAATTCCTATAGGAAAATATTCCTACAAGTCGAGAATCGACCCCCAGATTGTTCAAGAAAGTTCCAGAAGGCGAGGCAAGCTATATAAGGCGATGACCTGACGTCAGAGTTTTAGTTTTCTGATAGACGTTAAACGTTAATGTTATTAGTTAAAGTTATTGGGCTCGTTCAGCCGACGCAACAGTTGAGTATGGTGACTTGTTGGATCTTCTGAACGTCACTTGTTGAGTTTTGGTTAGTTCATAGACCTTTTATATATTGTTTATAGACAGTACACTCAATGTATAATTTTCGTAGCTGATTTCAGCGCCCTCACAGTGGTGGGGGTTTAAACTAAACGATGGCGGCAATTTTTGAATGTCTGAATAATTTTTTGGAAGCACGCTTTGAACGTGGTTATTATGTGTGCCATTAAAGTTGAGATTTGATTACAATAAGCAAACAAATCGTAACTATAATGGTTTAATCATGTTTTGGTGCTACATTTTTTTATGAAATGAAACCATTTATTATATTTATAACGATTTATTTATAAAATGTAAATTTCGGGTATTATTTTAACAAAAACTAAAAATAGCTAAAAATAAGGCAATAATAATAGGTACATGCAAAATATTAAGATAAAATAAAAAAGATTCAAGTGTTTTCATTTTTTTAGTTATATCTGGTTTTTCTTATTTCTTATATTATAGGTATCTTGTGTTAGCAAGAAGACGTATTTTACCATTAAAATAATGTAACAACCTGGAACCGGGGACACTTACACTTTACAATCATGACTGAAAGTTTATCCATTATATCAAAAATGTAATGTGGTCACATTAATCCTTCCTCCATGTGGTCACTGACCAATGTAAGCCGAAACTAATCGCGACACTGCCTATTAAATAAACTTTATGCTGTGGTATTAATTTTGTGCTTTATTTCCATTTCACTATTGACTTTCTGTTTTATTTCCATTTTATTATTTAACAATCAGTTCAAAAACAAACAAATCACTCACAACATTCATAAAAATAATAAAGAAATAAGAAATATTTGTGGTTATGTAGGTATCAAGTACACAAAGTAGGCAGTGTTGTCACGGTCAAATGGTGATAATTCTCATCACTTACCCCGAACGCCTGAAGTCACCAATAAATGCAATAGTGACGATGAAAATATTTTAAAACATGACTTTTCAGCAATAGTACATACTACTAAATGAAAAACGACAAAAACGCTATAATCTTGCATTAATAAATTATAAATCAATTCATAAAAGTTCATTACTTAATTAAGAATACCCAAAAATCGGGTAAAATTATTGCTATTGGCAACGCTGCACAAGCGTGTCCTATGAACGGTGACGGTGGCGACCTCACGACGGCGGGGGTATGAAACTTAACACGCATTGACCTTGACGGTAAGAGTGGATACTATTGCTGCGTTTGAGAATCCACATCGGATGCATTTTTTACATCTCGAGCGTTTTTTTATCCACATCGGACACATCTACTACATCTACATCTGCGTTTTTTTATCCCAGATGTACCTGTTCAGATTACATTTTTTACATCTCGATTTGAAATGAGATGTGAATGAGATGTTTGTTCCATGCTAGAAAGTAAGTGTTCTGTGAAGCCTTGTTTGTCAATTTTTCCTTTGTTTATGCTAGCATGAATATAAAAGTGATTAGTGTGCTTAATTTTTGTTTATATTTCAAATTTAGGTTGATTTGTAGTCTCAAAAGTCAAATTTAATAAGTATAAACTTCTAACTTGTCATTGACATTTGTCACGTGACCAAATAAAGTCTAGAGCGTTTGTTTATTACATCTACATTCAGATCTAATTCTCTATCACGTGATAAAAAATTCACAACATCTCAGATGCATCCGATGTGGATTCTCAAACGCGGCAACTGTGGGTTAGTTTCAATCGTTGCTCAACATCGGCACCAGGAAAATTCTATGGTGATTTTTGTAAACGAAGTATTGTACTCAGTGTTGCAAACTAAAGAAATTTTTAATTTAGAGATTCCTAGTGTTTTTTTATTGATTTTTAACCACTCTATAAGGATAAAGCTGATTATATGTGATTATAACTTCACATTTCTTAACTTTGAACATGAATTTTGTTGTTTTTTAAATTCTAAAGTTAAACCATGATGAAAAATGTCCGTTATGACTGATTATGACTTAGTATATTTTTAAATGATCTTAATTTGTAACCGAAAATGATTTTATTTATATCACCACTAGAGGTCACCACGTGTATGTGTATTGTCTAACCGCTGAACCAACTTATACCGTTCAGGTACTTTTAATTGTTGACTTCCACCATATCAGAAACATGTTTTCGGTTTTAATCAACTGTTGCGTCGGCTGAACGCGCCCATTGTGTCAGTTGAATTGAGTTATAGGGACCGTGCGTGAAATATAGAGGCAGCACTATTGCCGAAGTTAGCCCTCTCTAGTGTTTAATTTTAGAATTAAATGGGGTAAACATTGCAAGTAAATAATAAAGGATATTTTTCAAAATATTAAATATATTTAAAAATAGATACCGGCCCGTACCAAACAATCGTGTACATGGTCAAAATGACGTAAAATGTGAAACATTATTAAAATCTGGATAAGTATATACATTTTAAGCAAAAAGATTTAAATAGCTATGTGACAATAAATTGTAAAGTTGTACCTTAAACAAGTGTATCCAATGTCAAAATATCGGTATTTAGTAACACTGAATTTAAAAGTATTACAATAACATTTAAAAAATGTAAATTAATAAAAAAGATTGATAATAATAAAAATAAATCTTTGTTAGTCGAAATGTCATTCATCCACTGACGTTTATGAGATGTCCAATGATACACATTATAGATTGCTCACCCATCTATAAAAAAATTGTGAAAAGCGGGTTGCAATGTGCCTTTCCTAGTGCTCACTAAAATAGAGCCGTTCTAGCCCAAATGTGTTTTAAAATAAAATTTCAGCATTTTAATCTTTAGAAAAAGAAAATAAATAAAGTTTTACTTCAATACATGTTATTATGTATTTGGAAAGTTGAATTTCCATGTAGTTAAATAATATTAAGAGATCTAAACAATTTTTATAACAGATGGATATAAATAATTTTTTCTACGTTCATGCAAAAAACAAAACTTTGTTGAACTATATTTAGTGAAAAAAGTGGGTATTTATTGCACTAGTGCAATAAAAATTTTATTGCACTCATCTGTCATTTTACTACAGCGTTTTATGATCATGACAAACATAAATATTCAAATCAACGCCAAATATTTAGTCCATTTTCATTTTCTGTGTTACGTTTTAAAAACAATTGCATATTTTATATTATTTTCAATCATTTAATAAATAAATTTATAAAAAAATGTATTTTATTAAAAATGTAATTACAAATTATGAACACAAACGGAAATAAATGCCTCAAACAAAGGTACCCGATCACTGATACTATGATTTGGATAATACAACTGCAGTCCTATAAATTTTTTTTTTGTTTTTGCATGAACGTAGAAAAAATATTGTATGCAACTCGTGCAAAAAGTGTTGCATTCGACAATTTCACGCCGCGTGCAATAAACCTTTTTGCACTTGTTGCATAAATAACTATTAGACTACTCTCATTTCAGAAATAATACTATATAAAATACATAATTGCAATATGTAATACAATTTTGAAAAGGTAATGTAAACAACTTTGAGATGAGGTATAAACAACTTTGGTAAGAGTTGTAATTGGACACTTATCTATTATTCTGAATATTGTTTAATGGTAATGTCACTAAAAATTTTTTACAAAAAATCATGGATTTTTAATATTTTAAAGTTTGTTGCAATCTCTTTTGACAGTAATTGCAATGTGTTATTTATGATTTGTTTATTTTAATAATAAATGAGAAATAGTTAATAAATTGTAAAGAGGGCCATGATATGTTTGTCAAATTAGACATTCTCATTTCATAATAAACATTCTACATTAGTTTTAATCAACAGAATAAACCATTAATTATCTGTAAAATTATATTTATATAAAATGTTCATTTAAATATGTAAAAATCTTAGTGACAAGAAAACACTAAAGATTCTAATTTCTAAACCGGTTCTGTAAATGATTTCTTCACAACTAAGTGCTCAAAATTGATACAAGCTAGATAAAAAGAAAACTAGTGAAATACGCTTTTCGTCGTCTGATTTACATATGGATAAGCAATCTTTGTAATTATGTATATCATTGGGTGTAAGACATTTCTGTGGAAATTTGTAAAATTTCTTTACTATCGAATGAAATCTAGGTTTCCAAAGTGATGTGTTTGTACATCCACGGATGCAACAAGTTTTTTCGATAATGATATTACGAAAATAATTCGACTTTATTTAATTAATAATTATTAAACAATAAATGCCGTATAAAACATTAATAAATACCCCCATAAAGTTCACATTTTTGTCACCAGTTAGCGTTAAAGTCATGACGCACGGTCCCTATTAGGCATTCCAACGACCTGTCCAAATGGCTACCAGTGGGTAATGACAGTTTAGATATGGCAACCCTGTTGTCATGTTGTCATTAACAGGGTCAATGATACATATATAGTTATATAGATTGCTCAAAGCTGGTCGTTTACAAGCGGCCATATTGTCTGGTAAATATTTATTAATTTGAATCGGTTTAGCA
Source organism: Psylliodes chrysocephalus (assembly GCA_927349885.1). Taxonomy (NCBI): domain Eukaryota; kingdom Metazoa; phylum Arthropoda; class Insecta; order Coleoptera; family Chrysomelidae; genus Psylliodes; species Psylliodes chrysocephalus. The sequence continues at coordinate 16,951,756 of OV651827.1, forward strand.
AAAATGTGTTTTAAAACCAATTTTTAGCCTTTAGGTATTTAAAAAAATAATTGCTTATATTTTTACTTTAAGGCATAAGCTTATGTTTATTTTGAAAAATATGGATGATCAATCTATGTAACTATCTATTTCATTGATCTTGTCAAATCACCAGGCCTACAGGGTTGCCATAATTTTGCCATATCATTACCCGTCAAAACCCACTGGTAGCCATTCAGTTTGGAATGCCTAATTGTAAAAGTTGAGATCAAATAAATTTTGATACCAAAATCCAGCGTAACAATATTTTTTGAAAATAATCCCGAGCCAACGCAAGGTATTTTTTTTATTAGTATTCATGACCCACAATTAATCTGCAGTATTTAAAAGTTAACATTACAATTTACTAATTCGAAAGAAATTAATGCTGAATTTTTGCCTTTGTATTATTTGCCTCTTTAAATTTATTTTCCATCGCTTCTAAATGTGATTTCAATGGATGGAAGCGTTGTAATAATAACAAATTGGTTTAAGTATACTAAATCACTTTGTACTAAGATGCAAAATTAATGGTTAAATTTACATTACCAGCAATATTTGACATTGATTCCTTTTTAATGTCAAATATAACTGCTTTAAACTTTCCGAATTATTCCAGTAAAAAAGAACATGATTTGCATTAGGTAGCCCAAATACAATAATTAAAACAACAGTCATATTGATTTACCATTATTTAATCAAAATAATAATAATAATAATAATAATAATTTGGTTGTTTTTCAGCCCACCGAAAGGATCTGTGATATGAGTCCGGAAGATCAAATCAAATGGGAAGAGGAACAAATGCAATTGCCTATCGACTTTTCTCAATGTCAAATAGATCCAGCTCCATTCCAACTAGTAGAAAGAACTTCACTCTTAAAAGTTCATTCGTTGTTCTCGTTAGTGGGTGTAAACAACGCCTATGTCACTGCCATTGGTAAATTAGTAGGAGTTGTAGGTTTAAAAGAATTACGAAAAGCTATTGAAGATGCAAATAGTGGAAATATACCATCAAGTATAGACAATTCTGTGACTCTGAGCAATGGTAAACTTAGTGGAATCAAAGATTCTTTAGAAAATCTTCATGAATCTATTAAAGATTCAAAAGTGTAATTTTTATTAGCTAATAAATACATTTACAAAAAGCATTATTTTATTATAAATTATTTGACATAATTTAATGATATTCCAATAAAAATTACAAATGTTTGTTTTAGAGTAGGTACCTAGGTACACATAAATTAATTAATTAATTTATTTATTTATTTAGCACATAACATAAATAATTTGAGCCGGCTCAGTAAAGTTTGGCTCACCGTTCAAAATATATAAATTAATTTCATGACAAAGCCAATTATATTTTTGTTTTTAAGCTATTGCAAAGCTTTTATCGCGGGCTTTGAGCGCGGCGACCGAATGAAGAAATTCCGTTATCCGTAACGAAAAAAAACGTAACACCCCCCCACTCCGACAGGCACAGCGGTGCGGCGTTAAACAATATTAACTTCTCATTTATTCAATAAAAAAAAATCGAATAATCGAAAATCGAAAAAATAGAAAAAATTAAAATCAAAAAAATCGAAAAATCGAAAAATCGAGAAATCGAAAAATCAAAAAATCGAAAAATAGAAAATTCAAAAAAAAAGTCCGTAACGAAAATAAACCTAACACCCCCTACTCCAACCGGCACAGCGGTGCGGCGTTGAAAGCCGTGCATCATCTAACGTCGTTTCAGTTCGGCAGACTTCGGCACGGTGTTTGTGCGGGCGACTAGACGTATGCGTGTAGACTAGCTACTAACTGCTTACAACTGATTCTATCTCTTTTAGACACAATTTCGGAAAAATTAAATTTGAAAATGAATAATAATCCACAAGAATCCGCAACAAAATATGTACCACCATTGACGCGGTATTTTCCTGATATTTAGAGGATATCAAGCCTCAAACTTATATTTCTTATTTCAGTTACCATAAACCTATAGTTTCAATGATAAAAATTCCTGAATAACCTACATGTATTGTAAGATAATAAAAATATTTTAAACAATATTAACTTCTCATTTATTCAATAAAAGAAAAAATTTGTTTTCTTATCGGTCACCACGCTCAAAAAGTGTAACTTGAATAATATCAAAGAAAAAATGCTATGCAATAGCTTTACCGCGGCAGTCCCCGAGTGCCACACGTATTTTATTTTTTTTATAAATGTTATCAAAGATACAATTATTTCTATTCAGTTTTAAATCAATTTTAATATGCAAAATAAGAAAATAAAATGAAAGAGATAGAAGATGTCGGATAAGGAACAGCTGAAGTGAAGATAAACTTTGCGGGATACACCCCATGAAACAGACAGATATAAAAGTTAATAAATGCATATTACACTGCACTGAATAAGAACGAATGGAATAGTCAGAAGGAGGCCTATGTGAAAAAATAGAATTTATGCTGGAGAGAGTCGGCGAATGTGATAAGTTTATGAATGTACTGTTAATTTCACTTTATTTTCGTTTTTTGTATAAAACTATGGTCAACATAATAAAACCATTAAAATTATATAAGGTAAACTAGGGGAATATGGCAACAATTTATTTGACTCATTCCAACTTTTTATTTTTTTACATTAGGGCATGTTAATTATAGAAAGTGAAATGTATTATGCTTAGTTAACACAACAAAAATTAAGCAACACGAATATGTTAAATACTAACTTAAAAAATGTTGCTTGAAAAAAAAAATGAAATTGTGCCATTTTTCCCCATATCCCGGGAATATGGCAACAATGACCAGGATAATATAGCAACATGGGCATTAATTAAGTTAAAAAAAAAAAAACTTGAAAAAATGTATTCTAATACTTTGCAACCGAGTGATAAATAAAGAGTAGCAGATAAGTGGGTACCAGGGCTGGAACTCTGTGTCATGTAGAATTCTACTTATCGCTTTCTACAATGGAATCGATTACTTTCTTTTGTGATAAATACGTTATCAACCGCACGGGAAATATCGCAATGTGGTTTCTTATGAAACTAGTATAATGGATATGAAGTTACGAGAAATCAAGAAAATCACTAACATAATATATTAAACTTAAAGCTATAAATTATACATCAAAATTTCTGACTACCCCTCGTATAGCGATAATTTTGATTATGTCAAAAAGAACCAGATTTAGTGAGACAGTTCTACCACATGTAAATTACGGACATTAGAAAAACAAATTTACAAAAAAAAACTACAACACGAATTTTAAAATGACCTATTAATGAAACAAATATAAATCACCATCAAAATTCTATAATAAATCGTTTGAATAAACTCATTAATACAATTTTACAAATTGAATTTCTAAAAAGTTACTAAACTGTCAAAATTTTGATTGGACAAATCTATTTTCATGCGCCTAGATTCAAATATTTAAAATTGGGGTTGTTGATAAAACAAAAGGGAGTCGCCGAACAACGAAAAATGGAGAGGCTGTAATAATTTTTTCTCCACAAATTTTATAAAAAAATTAAGTATTTTACAATCAAGGAAGAAAGAGAAACAGAAAAATTAAAGATCTATACCTGTGTGAGGTAGTTTGTAAGAGAATCTATCCTAGAAAATGCCGACAAATGGTTTGTGAGACGCTTTGTATGAACTTCTGCATAATTTGCTGACGACTACTCTGTGCCCTGTGGTTTTATGTCTATACTGCTGGAAGATATATGTGTTAACGACGGGACATTTCTAACATAAGGAAATATAAGGTATTTCATTACGAATAAATACTAATGAATTAATAACAAGTAGTAGCTTACACATGATTTGATGCATGAACACTGTCAGAATAAACCACAAACCACGAAATAAACACTGGTAAATTCGTTAACTATAAATAAAAAAGTAATCGTGGCGCCACCTCCAAAACAGTAGGTGAAGCGCATACCTATTGAGGGTATATTTATTCTGTACAACATATTTTATATAATTCTTTCTTAATTTGTGTATAGGTGGCTTCATGAATGATTGGTATGAATGCGCCATTTTTAGTCCTTAAAATTTTTATTTGAACGTATTAATCATTTCTATTTCCACTTTAATAATATTAAATGTTTGTGATAATTACTCTGTTTCTTTTTCTGAGTGGTTTATACTAGGAAGCCTTTTGGAATCCACAATTTTAAAGCCCTGAGATCTAAATACTTACATAGCTGACATAAAACAACATCCAGTGGAGTCTTATGTTCCTACTCAAAATTGGTAAGATTTCACGATACGAGGGATAGAGGTAAGTGTCTAAACACAATGATGTTACATTTATAGCTGATTGAAGTTTACGATAAAGTAATGGTGTATGGTTTGAATATTATGTACTGATATAAAAAAAAAATTAACACTATTCAAATTCATTTCATAATATATTTTACAATTATCTTTATAACATTCATAACAATATTGACACCCAACTCTGGGGCAAACATTATTGAAACTCCTGATACCTAATTTCAGTAAAACAGACACATATAACAATTGGCGTACCCAACGTGAGGCTCGATAAAGGCTCCATATGAAATTAAAATTAAAATAAATAGCATCAATATTATCAAAATAATAAATAGACAGCTTAATAACTTACTGATTAATCAAAAAATTTTAAAATTTGCTACTCACAAAGTGTGGATTCTGGTAACTGAGACTATAACAACAATTGGACTTTTCTTTAAAAAAAAAAAAAAAAAAAAAAAAAAAAATTGTTAGGTATTGTTAGGTACAAACGCAGAAAAATATATATTTAATTTATTACTGAATTTATTTAATACTAACTGACAAAATGAAGATAACTAAAACTTTAAATGAACTAAAAATCACAGAAATTAAAAAACTATTAACAAAAAGGGGGTTGGACAAAACAGGGATCAAAGTAACATTAATAAAAAGATTACAAGATGCAATAATTTCTGAAGGAAAGGATCCAGAAACATATTGTTTCGAATTAGAAGAAAACGGCGATGATGAGGACATGGAAAGCAAGACTAAAGACACAACAACAGCAAAAGAAGAAGGTCCAACAGCAATGACACAAGATGAATCACAGGAAAAAGAGGGGATAAAAGAAACAGGAGATTTACAAGCTAGAGGGGACACAACAGAAATGGATTTGGGAAATAGACAGATGCTTATGATATTGGAAAGTATTAAATTCATGAGGGAAGAACAAAAAGAAGAAAGTATAAAAATGAGAGAACAAAAAGAAGAGAGTATAAAAATGAGAGAAGAACTAAAAGAAGAAAGTATAAAAATAAGAGAAGAACAAAAAGAAGAGAGTATAAAAATGAGAGAAGAACTAAAAGAAGAAAGTATAAAAATGAGAGAAGAACAAAAAGAAGAGAGTAAAAAAATGGTAGAAAAATTAGAAGAACAGAAGCAGTACATAATAGCTGTAATGGTGAAGAAATTTGAAAAACAAGATAAGAAAATAGAAGATTTGAATAATAATATGAAACAGGAGTTAGAAAGACAAGAAGATAAAATGAAAGATCTACAAAAAAATATGCAAGAAACGGTGAGAGAGATCACAGCAGTAAATATAAAAAGAACCGTAGAAATTATGGAAAGAAATGGAAAAAAAGAAATGGAGGATGTAAAAAGAAGCATAAGCAAACAAATAAAAGAGATAGAGTGTATTAAAAGTGATGTGAAGAAAGAAATATACGATGTGAGAGAGGAAACTGAAAGAGAAATAAAGAAATCAAGAGTCGAAATTGTGGAAGAAATAAAGAGAATAAAAGAACAATGGAGAATGACAGAAGGAGAAGGCAATATGAATATAGAAGAATTGGAAGAGGTTCATAGAAGAATAAGGACAATAGAAGAAGAAGTACAAAGAATAAGAAGTCAGGAAAATGATCATATGAGAGGTAGAAGTGAAGAGGGTAGAGAAAATGAAGACAGAAGAAACAAGAAAATGAGAGAAGATATGGAGAACATAAAAGAAGACTTAAATAGAATGAGAAGACAAATAGGAAGTGGAACTACTACCATCTACAACAATTGCCAGGGTGGAACAGATGAAAGCACAAGATTTGATGGAAATGTGAAGAAAATACATCCTAGAGTGTTTCTACGAATTTTAGCAAACAAAATAAGAAATATGGAGAATTTCGACGACATTAGGGTCGCGATTAGAAAGGATCTAACAGGACAAGCCTTGCTATGGTATACAAGTAAGGAAATGAATTTTAAACACTTTGAAGATTTTGAAAGTGCCTTTATTAATATGTATTGGGGAGAAATAACACAAGGAGAGGTTGCTACGATGAAAAACGAGGCAGTTCTATGTATTTTTATGCACTAATGTTGTATTCACAGGCACAACATCTAGAACCTGCTATCAAAGAAGAAGAGATCGTGATGTTTCTATCGAGACACTTCAAACCTCAGATAGCAGAAACAATTGCTGTACAGAACATAAAAAGTTTTGAGCAATTAGGCAAATATTTGATGAGAATTGAACGAAATCTAATTAGCGGACGTAAAAAATTCTCTAGAAACAATTTAGTAACAAGTAACGACCAGAATAACCGAAACTTTGACACAAATGTAAATAGAAATGTAAATAACAGGAATTATTATAGGCAGAACTACCCCAATCAAAGCAATACAAATCAAAATAGAAACTATAATGTTGGTATGGGAAATTATCCAAATAATAATTACAATAATAATTACAATAGCAACCATAATAACAATAATAATCAGCAATGTTTTAATCAAAACAATAATAATAATGGTAATCAAAGCAACTATAATCAAAATAATAATTATAACAGAAGGTTTATTCCAAACTATAATAGTAATAATGTTGGTAATACAAGGGCGTACAATACAAACAGGTATCAAAATAATAATACTAACAATTATAATCAAAATAATAATCATTATTCTAATAGAAGTAATGAGAATCAAACTCCACAAAGTATTGCGCAGGTAAATAATAATACAAATAATTATCGCAGGGTTAATTACAACAGAAGGTCCAATAGTTGTGATAGGGCAAGTTTTCCAAGCACACAGGTCACTACGCAGGACATGCATAACAGTGAAGGTCTTAATGTTGCTCATGATGCAAACAGTCCTGGCTCCAGTATCAACAATGCTGGTACTCAGAATTTTCACTAATGGATGGAGTAAAACGCAATCTGTATAATTACATCCATCCACGAGAATTCCTCAAAATCCAGGATTGCCTAGAACAAAAACAAAAAATTAGTTTAATTGTGATAAAAGTAAAGTTAAATAATGTTAGTGTGAAAGTTATAATTGACACGGGATCTGAGACATCATTAATAAGTGAAAATATTGTGAATAAGTTAAATTTAAATAATAATGTTACAAAAGTTCCTAAAATTAATTTAATTGGTATAAATAAAAAGAAATTTAGTGAAGTGAACAAATCCATTATAATTAAGTTAAGTGTAGAAGATAAAAACATTGAAGTACAATTGCTAGTGGTAAAAGACATGGAGTATGATATTTTATTGGGAACAGATGAACTACAGAAGAATAATGCAGACATCAACTATGAAACTAAAACAGTGAACTTAAATGGAGTAGAAATTGAATTTGAAGAAAATATGAGATTGGACGAAGCAACAGCAAGCATAACTTTGAGGAAAGAAAATATCAAAGAAGAAATGTTAGCAAGGAAAATGTATGGTATTTTTAATGAAAATAAAATGGTATGTGAAAAAGAAGAGAGAATAGAAGAAAATGAAGATGATTTGAATGGTTATTATGAAGATGGAAATGAAGCAAATAATATATTAAATGTAGAAAATTGGAAAGAGATGAAATTAGATTGTGGAAAAGGAAAGAAGGAAAAGATGATGGAATTGTTAGAGAAATATGAAGAATTGTTTAATAGAAAATCAAGAGTTGCTAAGAATTTTGTGCATAGTTTGAAAGTTAAAAACATGGAAACGTTTAGAGGAAAAAGCTATCCAATCCCATACAAATACAAAGATGAAATGCAAGAAGCTACGAGAAAATTGATGGAAGATAAAATCATTGAATATAGTACCACTCCGTATATAAACCCAATAGTGATTGTAAAGAAAAAAGATGGAGACATAAGGATCTGCCTAGATGCAAGGGAACTAAATAAAAGATGCATACCTGAGTATGAAGCACCTCTAACCATTGAGGCTATATTAGGAAGAATATCACATGCAAAAATTTTCACGAAATTAGATTTAAGACACAGTTTTTGGTTTATACCTTTAGACAAGGATAGTAGAGATTACACGGGCTTTATGATAGATGGAGTTGTGTACAGATTTAGAGTAGTACCTTTTGGAACTCAATCTGCGACATCAGCGTTGCTCAAGGCCCTACATAAAGTTCTAAATAAATTTGAACAATATACATTGCATTATATCGATGATATACTCATATTTTCTGAAAATGAGGAAGAACATTGGAAACACATAGAAATTATTTTACATGCACTAGACGAAGCAGGCTTAAAGCTGAATATTAACAAGTGTGAGTTCTTTAAAAAAGAGGTGATCTATCTTGGTTACAAAATAGACACAGATGGAGTGAGTATGGATGCCAATAGGATAAAAATAATTAAGGACTATAAGAGACCAACAAATTTGAAAACACTTAGGGGTTTTCTGGGAATTTTACACTATTTTAAACGAATGGTTCCTGATCTGACTAAAAAAGAAATTCCTCTGATAGAATTACTCAGGAAAAATACAAAATGGAAATGGACGGAAGAAAGAGAAAAGGCATTCCAAGAAATCAAAGAAGAGTTCACCGAAAGAGCGAAGATTTATCATCCAGATTACACAAAAACGTTTATATTAAGGACTGATGCTTCACAGCAAAGGTTCGCTGGCGTCTTATTACAAAACCAAGAAATAGGGGAAGTACCTATATCTTTTGTTTCTCGTATCACGAAAAAGGCGGAGAAAAACTACAGCGTCAGTGAATTGGAGCTAGCAAGTATTCTTTTCTGCATAAACAAATTACGATTCTTTTTATTAGGAAATGCATTTTTGATCGAGACTGATAATCAAGCTCTGACAACGATACTTAAGAACAAGTATGGAAATCAAAGAATTCACAGATGGGCACTCCTTTTACAGGAATATACTTTCGAAATTAAATACGTCCCTGGAGTCAAGAATACTATAGCAGATGCAATCACACGCATGGATGAGGAAAAAGTTAAAGAAAAAAGAAATAAGATCATAGGAATCAACATTTTGAAGGCGAGTACTGGTACGTTTTCCTTAGAAAGAATAAAAGCAGATCAAAAGAAATTAACACCTAGAGAAAAAGAAAAAACAATGACCAAGGAAGGAATAGTCTACAAGCCAAACAATGGTAAAGAACTTTATGTAATATCTGAAGAGCTAATAAGAGAAATCACACCAAAATTGCATAATATTTATAACCACGTAGGAATTCGAAAATTATTTGACATATTCAGAGAGAATTATATAGGGAGAAAGGACTTATCAATTATTAAAGATATCATATCAAGATGTGAAGTGTGTCAATTGGGGAAAGATAGAAATTTTCACAATGAAAATTTACCAAAAGCCCTAATAACTGAAAGACCATTACAAATGATATCAGTGGATTTTATATCTAACTTAGTGCCAAGCAGACAAAATAACCAACACATATTCGTCATAACAGATGTATTCTCCAAATATGTTAAGATGTATCCTTGCCATAAGACAAATAAAAAAATAGTAAAAAAATGCCTAACGGAATACTTTTTGGAGATGGGAATACCGCAAACATGTGTAATGGACAACGCAACGTATTTTAATAATGAAAATCTTAAAGCCTGGTTAGGAAGATCAAACGTTGAAGCCAACTACATAAGTATACGACATCCATGTGCAAACTTAACTGAAAGATACATTCGTGAAATAGTCAAGTGTTTAAGAATATTAGTCCATGAACAACATGAACTATGGGAAGAAAATTTACCAAGAGTTGAATTTTACATGAATAATGTACCACATGAAGTGACAAAGAGATCACCTATCACCATCATGAAAGATGTTCTACCAGAAAGACCATGGGTACCAGAAAATAATGAGGACTATGAAGCCATTACAAAAGAAACTCACGAAAGGATCAAGAGAAACGCTGAAAAATCAATAAATAAAAGAAAAAAGAAAATTAGAAAGCGGGTAACATTCAATAAAGGTGAATTAGTTATAATTAGAGCAGTGAGGGTGCATAGTCGTAAAAATAATATGTGTACTAAATTACAATTACCTTTCGAAGGTCCATATATAGTCCAAACGTGTAACGGCATCAACAGCTATGAACTCGTACATCCTATAACAGGGAAAATCCGAGGAATTTTCAACGTGGATCAATTATACAGATTCGTTCCTGAAGTTGGTGAAAATTCGACACCACAATCTGAAATGTAAATAATTATATATATAATAGTTTTAATAATAATAAGTTAAGTTAAATTAATTTTTGAAACAAAAAAAACTGATAAGTAGCCAAAGAATTTAATTATGAAATAAATGATAATATTTAGAGGTAACAAGATTTATGCTAGGAATATATAATCGGAGATACAAGAAAACAATGTTGTGAATTTTATTATGTATTATTCTAGATTGTGAATAAATTCAAAATTAGAATAATCCAAAAAAATTCAGGGAATGTTATAATGGATATGAAGTTACGAGAAATCAAGAAAATCACTAACATAATATATTAAACTTAAAGCTATAAATTATACATCAAAATTTCTGACTACCCCTCGTATAGCGATAATTTTGATTATGTCAAAAAGAACCAGATTTAGTGAGACAGTTCTACCACATGTAAATTACGGACATTAGAAAAACAAATTTACAAAAAAAAACTACAACACGAATTTTAAAATGACCTATTAATGAAACAAATATAAATCACCATCAAAATTCTATAATAAATCGTTTGAATAAACTCATTAATACAATTTTACAAATTGAATTTCTAAAAAGTTACTAAACTGTCAAAATTTTGATTGGACAAATCTATTTTCATGCGCCTAGATTCAAATATTTAAAATTGGGGTTGTTGATAAAACAAAAGGGAGTCGCCGAACAACGAAAAATGGAGAGGCTGTAATAATTTTTTCTCCACAAATTTTATAAAAAAATTAAGTATTTTACAATCAAGGAAGAAAGAGAAACAGAAAAATTAAAGATCTATACCTGTGTGAGGTAGTTTGTAAGAGAATCTATCCTAGAAAATGCCGACAAATGGTTTGTGAGACGCTTTGTATGAACTTCTGCATAATTTGCTGACGACTACTCTGTGCCCTGTGGTTTTATGTCTATACTGCTGGAAGATATATGTGTTAACGACGGGACATTTCTAACATAAGGAAATATAAGGTATTTCATTACGAATAAATACTAATGAATTAATAACAAGTAGTAGCTTACACATGATTTGATGCATGAACACTGTCAGAATAAACCACAAACCACGAAATAAACACTGGTAAATTCGTTAACTATAAATAAAAAAGTAATCGTGGCGCCACCTCCAAAACAGTAGGTGAAGCGCATACCTATTGAGGGTATATTTATTCTGTACAACATATTTTATATAATTCTTTCTTAATTTGTGTATAGGTGGCTTCATGAATGATTGGTATGAATGCGCCATTTTTAGTCCTTAAAATTTTTATTTGAACGTATTAATCATTTCTATTTCCACTTTAATAATATTAAATGTTTGTGATAATTACTCTGTTTCTTTTTCTGAGTGGTTTATACTAGGAAGCCTTTTGGAATCCACAATTTTAAAGCCCTGAGATCTAAATACTTACATAGCTGACATAAAACAACATCCAGTGGAGTCTTATGTTCCTACTCAAAATTGGTAAGATTTCACGATACGAGGGATAGAGGTAAGTGTCTAAACACATAATGATGTTACATTTATAGCTGATTGAAGTTTACGATAAAGTAATGGTGTATGGTTTGAATATTATGTACTGATATAAAAAAAAAATTAACACTATTCAAATTCATTTCATAATATATTTTACAATTATCTTTATAACATTCATAACAATATTGACACCCAACTCTGGGGCAAACATTATTGAAACTCCTGATACCTAATTTCAGTAAAACAGACACATATAACACTAGTTATCCTGTAGTAAGTATATACTCGTTGGTTTTCCGCTATGTTACACAGAGTGCCACAAAAGAATCTATTGTAGGAAGCGATAAGTAGAATTCTACATGACACAGAGTTCCAGCCCAGGGAGAAACATTCAAGGAAGACAAGTAAAGACAGGTAAACGCAGTATAGACAGATAGAGACAAGCAGGATAGGCAGAGATAAGGAAAAATATAGAGACGACAAGCATAGAAGATTAAAGAATTTAAAATTCATTTTTTTTTTTTGTTTAAATTTTATTTATTAATAGAATTATAAATGTTTTAGTGCAGAACCACCTACAATATTAATAGATAAAAGGAAATACAAAATATAATTTATAACAGAAAAAAATTTAGTTTGTTATTTATTAAAAAATAGAACAAACATTACTATTAGCTACTTTTAACTAGGTTATTATGACGTTTCTAATCGTACTCTTTACGTATTTTTTTAATGTCGTGTTTAATCTAATTATAGAAGGTTTAGATTTAATTTTTTTAGGTACAGCGTTATATAATTTAGGTCCAAGAAACAAGAAACTTTTTTGTCCAATAGATTTTTTTTGTTATGTTTAAATAAGTATTTATGTTTCTTGTCATATGTTCGTGAGTTCGAATTTGCAAATTTGATCTGAGTGTATGTTGTTTTATTATAATAATTATAAAGTATAATTTTATTGTCGAACATCGAATATCTTTGTTTCGGGATAGAGTAACTCGCTAGAATATCTTCTGGTTTTAAGAATTTTTAAAATTCTTTTGCGAAATCTTGAGAATGTTGTAGTAGGTGCGAGCAACTCCTCTTTAACTAACTAATCCGTATAACAGGTGAGTTTCTACTAAACTTCGGAAAACCATTAATTTTTGTTTAATTTGCAGATAATATGAAATTTGTTTAAATTTGTATAATATACACCTTAGTTTTTGAGTCAAATAATTTGTATGACTATCCCACCTATAAGATGTGGGTCTATCATAACACCTAAATATTTTATGTTTTTAGCCGGTTGTATCTTGGTATTTTTTTGTACATTTATTGTGTATAGGTTGGAAGGTCTGGCTTTAGGGATGTAAAAAGTATATATACAGTTCTTTTGTAGTTAATGGATAAAAGTCTGTAGTCAAACCACTGTTTTATACTTTCAAAATCATTTTCAATTTTTATCTTCAAATCGTACAAGTTTTTATCCTTGTCTATTAAAACTTTATCGTCTGCAAAACTAATGATTTGGCTCTTACTTTTAAACATAAATTATTTAAATATATTGTAAATAAAATAGGCCCCAATACCGTACCTTGAGGTACACCACACACAACTATATTTGTTCTCTACTATATTTATCACCCACTTTTACTATTTGAGGACGGTTTGTCAGATATGATAGAAAGAAATTATTTGATATACCCCTTATGCCTATATCTTCTAGGGTTTCTAGGAGAAGAGCATGGCTTACCATGTCGAAAGCTTTTGCTAGGCCTAAAAATACTGTGATTGTTGGTAAGTTATCATCTACATTTTTATATAAAGTGTTTATTACTTCCAGTAGATTGTCATCTGCCGATTTGCCTATTTGAAAACCAAATTGAGACTTTGATAATAGCTAATGTATATCTATGAAATTATTTAGTCTTACTTTAACAATTTTTTCTATTATCTTAGATAAACAAGATATTAAAGATATCGGTCTATAATTTGTCATTTCATCTTTTTCTCCACTCTTATAGATAGGTTTGACAATTGAAGTTTTAAATACTGAAGGGAAAAGTCCAATTGCTAACGATTTATTTATTATAATCATTAACGGATACGCAATATATTCAGTGATGTGTTTAATCGTTTCAGCTTTTATTCCATCCCAACCCAGTGCTTTTTTGTTTTTTAGTTCACGAATTAAATTTGTTAACTCGGTAGTATTTGTGGGTGTAAAAAAGATGGAATCACAATTTACAGATTTGTTTTCTTTGTAATATCTTGGTTTTTCTATAGAATCTGCAAAGTTTCGTCCTATGTTTATAAAGAAGGAATTAAACAATTCACATATAGACTCTTCTTCATTTATCAATTTGCCTTTATTGTCTTGTTTTTCTTGATATTGAATTTACTACATTCCATATTTTTTTGATGAGTTTTGTTCCTTTTCTATAAGTTTATTATAATAGTTAGTTATAGCAATAGTAATTAATTTATTTAGTTGTTTGTAATCGATATATTCCTTTTTTTAAATATCTGAAGTATTTACTTTTAATTTTCTAAACATTTTATTTTTTGTTTACTGATTTTATGAGGGACGGTGTAATCCAATTTTTCCTTTTCTTGGGGTATTTTTAATCTTTATATAATTTGCTGATTCACTAACACTATCTTAAATGATTCCAACAAACTTATTTGTAATGGAGTCCAAATCTTGATCGACAAGAATATCATTCCAATTAATATATTGAAACTTGAAAAAGGTACTCTTGATAACTCTCATGATTTTGGCAAAATTTGCTTTAGTAAATAATTTTTTTGTGAAACTTACACCCCAATTGATTAAAATACAAATTTCTCCATCAAGAGAACCTTTTTTGTAGTGAGTTATGCAATTCAAATTTCATACTCGACCACCCTTTCTTGCATTGGCGCAGAAATTTTAAACATACAATTTTTGAAAAAATCAACTTTGTACTAAGGTAATTTCACTTAAATCGGCTTATTTGCGTCTAAGAAATATGTGTTTTTTGTAAAAATCTTTTAGTTATTTAGAACTGCCTAGGTGACCTTTATTTACCATAATTTATTGGCATTTCCCAGGGAACAGATGCACAGAAAATGATTGTTCTTATTATTCATCATGCAACATGATCTTTATTATTATTATTATTATTATTAATTCCTTTGATTGAGGTCATTTATAACATGTGTATTTTTACCTAATTGGTCCATATATAGATAAATGCTGCAAAAAAATTTCTTATTAATTTTATATGATTTATTAATACTTCTTTTATTATACAGTGTTATATTTTGTAAAAAAAATTGTTTTGATATTTAAAATAAAAATAAAAACTAAAACTAGTATTTTTCTGCGTCCACAATAATTAAAGACATATTATTTATAACTCTGCATTATGATATAAACCAAACTAAAACTTTTTGCAATTTAGTTTGTCACATCTTGATACAGGAGAAAAGTTTTACTAAAACGGGTACACAACTTAATACTAATAACTTTTTGAATATCATTAAAAATAATCTTAATTATTACGAATACCAAGAGCTTGTTCAAATTCTGCTCTTTTCTGTTGAACTTTTTTGTAGAAATATCTGCAAACAGCTTCTTGCGCCCATGGTTGATAAAAAAAGTCAGATCTTCTCTCTTCTTCTGGATTTCCAACAACATCCGTCATTGTTTTAAGATCTCTGGTTTGAGAAACGATCCATTTATGGATAAACTCTTGTGGGTCCTTAGCAAAACTAAGGAAAAATTCCCTGTTAGTTTTTAACTGGTTGATAGTATCTACAGTTTCATGAATTTTTGCATCCAGACCTTGAATTTCTTGTTGACTGGCAGTACTTAATAAGAAATTATTCATTTGAGTTTTCAGGGTATCATCTACTTCAACATCAATATCATAACATGCAGTTTGTTTACTTTCAGCACCTCATTCTACAGATATGACATAATTTATAACAATAGGATCTGGTGGGTGTAATAATAGAAGAGTTGGCAGTTTTGCAAAAATTTATTCCCTCAGAAAAAACTTTCGAACAAATTTTGATACTACATGGACAGGTAATATGGAAGACGTGTCACTATTTAATGTATGTAACACAATGAAAAAAAAAATTAAAATAGAATCCGCTTTAGGTGTTGAACCATTAGAGAACATAAATAAAAGTGAGAACTAAAATTTCAACAAGAAAGAAAATGATCTTGTAGAAAACATATTAGACAACTCGAGACCACGACCTTCTGGCCTTCAACAACAATGAGTTGATTCTGATATGACCCCATTAAAAATTGTTATACATTCTAATGTCAATATTACACCTCCTACTGTATCACAAAGTAATAGATCTCCTTTAAATTCATTGGAAAATTCCACACCTGTAATTTTGAACCAATCAAAATACGTGTTTTTGACAGATCACCATGGCAACGGAGGTATTTTAGTGGAAATTTTTTTCTCGTGGGGTACCCAACAGCGAATTATACTGGAAATTTTTTGACGTTTACAATAACAGACCATTTTTGACAGACTGGTTTTTATTTGTTCACATAATAGGTTTAGTTTTGATACATTTTAGTTACAATGCTAAGGTGTTTTCTATATTCTTCGGCCACTTCTTTTCTTCTTAATGGCGAAAATGAAGGACTTTGGATGCTTTGAATTATGTGTCTATGTCTAATAAAATATATATAATATTTAGACACTAATTTATTCACCTTTTTCCCATTCAGCACTTTGAATTTTGCGTAGTTTAGGTGCAAATATTCGTGGACAATTCGGAACAAATTTTCGTTTTTCAAGTTGGAGCCACAATCCTCTATTAATCCGAGTAAGTAAGTCATGGTGCAATGATTGATCATTACATCAGACAATTTCACGCATATTTTGCATAGCGTATGATTTTCAAATCGATTCATTTTTAAACAAATAGGTAATTTTGTTGGTTTTACTTGCTGTGCAATATTCTTTATCGCAACAAAACGCGAGTTATTTAATGTTTTGAACTGTCAAAATACAATGATCACAGCCTCCTACGATTGATGCTTGCTGACGCTGGTTATGAATTTCATACCATTTTAAAGCGCTCATAACGCATGTTAATAAAAACGCAGAAAAACAATTTTCTACCACTTGTAGTTATTCAAAACTTACGTAAAATTAAAGAATATACTAGTTTCTATTTTCAAATGGTATTCCCATGCAACTACAATGAGTAGAAATAAGAAATTTGAAGGCCTAAATAATTGCAGCGAAACATTTTTTTACGTCGGGCCGCTTGACAACTTCAAAACTGAAATTATATTCGAGGTTAGGGTCTCACTTAGTTACCATGACAACTCAACAATCAAGGCGACAACACCTTTTATGTTTCACTGGTGACTTGGAGAAAATAATTTGCATTGTTGAGAAACGAAAAATAAATTTTAAAAATATTTAATTTTCAACCATAATTCGGCGTGGAATTTTCTTACCGAATACCACGCGAGGTCAAATTAATATCAGGAAATTTTTTGACCTCTAGTGGTATTACTAGTGAAAATACAACGCCGTTCAATGTATTATCTTTAAAGAAACAAGTTCCCACTCAATCTAAAAAAGCCTTGTTTTGACCGGAAGAAGTAAAAAACACAAAAAAAAGAATAAAGAGCAAATTCCTTGTGCTATTACGTTAGAAATTTGGCAAAAATACCACATAAAAAATGATACTGAGAAAAAGAGAAAACAAGAAGAACACAAAAACGGGCAAAAGAGAGAAAGCGAAATAGGGAAGAAAAAATTATAAAAATACAAAATATGGCTAAGTCAGTAAAGAGGGAAAGTTTTGACAATTCATACGAAAACGAAGAATGGATAGAAAGTGGAGACAGTATTGATGATGTCAGTATAAATTTAGAAAATGAAGAAGAGAACGAAATACCAATCAAATACGACGATATCCATGTAGGAGATTTTATTTTAGTGAAATTCTTAGGAGGAAAGAGAAAAACTTTTTTTTATAGGTATATCTGTGTGGTTCAGAAGAAATATTCCCGAAACGATATTGAAGTTATATCCCTTAAATCAACAAATGAAACGAATACCTTCAAACTTGTTGATAGTGATATTTAACAATCAAGATAGAGGATATCATAAAAAAATTATCCCAACCGGAACTACACAATGTCGGCGACAGAATAAAATATGTATTTTCAAAAAATGTTGATATTTTGAAGCCTAAAGCACCCATAAATTTTCATTTTAAGCTATTGCATAGCTTTAATCGCAGGCTTTGAGCGCGGAGACCGAATCAAGAAATTCTGTAACACCGTAACGAAAAAAAATCTAAAGCCTTGGTTTCTTTGAACACTCCGTCGCGGTGAGCGGACAGTCCGTCGACCGCTGAGGACAGCAATTTTCGCCCGAGGTGGTTTGTTAAAAAATATAGAAAATGATACTTTCTCTAGGTCTGTACGTGCTGTTTATGTATTATGAATGTAAACGAAAGGTACTAAAATGGATGCAAATAAATTGTTTGCGTTGTTATTATTGTTGGAAGAGGAAGAACAATTGGCAATTGCAACCGTCAAAGTTTCCAATAAGCCAGTGGATGAGTTGTTTTTGTGTCGCGATATAGAAGGTGCCTTTAATATCATTGTGCAGCTGAGGTTTTTTGGAAATGAAACCAAATTTAGGGAGTATTTTAGACTTTCTACAGAGTCATAAAGTCATGATGTCATTTGTATGTGTGAATTTGTCACCCATTGTTTTAAAATTAATAACAATATAGTCTCCGCACACGCCGACGATTCCGCTGATATCAAACTCAACAGATATCAACCGACTCTTCGCGACAAATCAGCGGCATGACGCCGTCCTGCTCAGCTAAGCGGATTCAAGAAAACCATTCCCATTTAAATACTCTGGTTGGATAAAATCGTCAAAACGCGACGGTTAACGGACTGTCCGCTTACCGCGACGAAGTGTTCAAAGAAACCAAGGCTTAACACCTCCACTCCGACCGGCACAGCGGTGCGGCGTTAAACAATATTAACTTCTCATTTATTTAATAAAAGAAAATCGAAAAAACGAAAAATCGAATAATCGAAAAATCGAAAAATCGAAAAATCAAAAAATCGAAAAATCGAAAATACGAAAAATCGAATAATCAAATAATCGAAAAATCGAATAATCGAAAAATCGAAAAATTGAAAAATTGAAAAATCAAACAATCGAAAACTGAAAAATTGAAAATACGAATAATCGAAAAATCAAAAAATCCAAAAAGAAATTCCGTAACGAAAATAAACCTAACACCCTCCATTCCGAATGGCACAGCGGTGCGGCGTTGAAGCTGTGCATCGTCTAACGTCGTTTCAGTTCGGCAGACTTCGGCACGGTGTGTGTGCGTGCGACTAGACGTATGCGTGTAGACTAGCTGCTAACTGCTCATAGTATGAGAGCCCACTGCAAATTTCGACCGTCATCTGATCTCAGATAAATAAAAAATAATAGATATCTGAATGTCAAAAATTTACATTGTGTTTGTTTGAAAGCAACATATACAACTCAGTTGATACGAGGGGAATAGCGCGGTTTGTTTACTTTTATTATCCAGTAGCGTATCAAATAAATGTCAATAGAAATGCTATTTATTTAAATTATTTTATTAGTATGGAGATATTTCAGTAGACCAATGTTTCTAATATGGGATGTTAATAGAAAACCGTCAAAAATGAATTTTTTAGTCGACAAATATATTTTTTAAATTAAAAACATAAATTACCTATGTTTATACCATGTGCTCAAATAATTTGAATAAACGTTGCAATGATATACCTAGTTTTATAAATTTTATTTCTGAAATTTTGTACTAATATTTAACATTGATTATTTTGACCTTTCGCGAAAGCAAAAATGTTTTAAAGATTTTCTAATTTAAAATTATTAATATTACATGCGTGTCACTGGGAGTACTTTGTGATATTATTTGACAATTTGACATTTAAGAAAAAAGGTGGGAAATCATCCCATTTAAAAACTACTAGATATTTATTAAAATAAAAAGAAGCAAATTCTTATAAATTTAATTAATTTTAAAAATAAATAATTTTCGAAGTTTTACAAAAAATTCAAGGTTTCTTAATCCTAAGTCTTGTTATTATTGGTATTTCCTGAAAATTTTACAAAAATCGGGCTAAAAATAAAGGCACAGAATGAATAATTATAGATTTTTGAGGTGTTTGGTTTGCTCTTAATGTTGATGAATTTTTGTCAGTTAGAAATAGACCCAATTTACAGGACAAAAGTAGTCCAAAAACAGAGTCTTGATGTACTCCTGATGATTGATAAAAGGTAGCCGCTGATTTATATCCAAAAGGCATGGTACAAATTGTAGTATATTCAAAAGATATGAACTAACCAGATTTATCAATTTTGATTTAAATCCCAATCCTTTTTTATATGAATCCAGCCTGGCAGTAGGGTATGATTAATTTTGTCAAAAGCTTTGAATAAGTTAGTGTAGACGTCTATCTGATATCTTCTATCCAATATTTCTGCAATAAATTGGGTCTTACAGAATTAATCAACAAGATCTGTGAAATATAGGTATGTTTAAATGTACCGATGTATTAAGATATTAGGTATTACAGACAATTATTCAAATCAAGATCAATAAGACTCATGTTTGGACAAGATTTGATATGGAGAGATATTCTTACAGCATTATCTACTTTAATAAGGTAGCTGCAGGGATAATATAAAAAAAATACTCATAGTGTGTCTCTAAGAAAACAGGTTTGCTAAATTTAACAAAATATAGCCGGAACTGAATTAAAAACTAAATAGAAAGTATCCGAATATTTCAAGTACACAATCAAATTCTAGTAGACCAAAAGAGGACGAAGGCTGTAAACCAATAAAACCGTTCGCTCAACAATAATTGCCGCATTTACTAAATTCAAATTGTTATATTCCAGTACTCTGTTTGAATTCATCAAGTAATAAATGAGGTACTAAACTAATGTATGCATGCAAATAGTACTTTAAATGAAGAAATAAAATCTCATTTTATCAGAAAATCATAAAAAATTCAAGTGTTAATGCCTTTTGATTTCTTAAAACAAATATGTAATGTAACTTGATTTTTTAATATCCGTGACATGACATGACATGACATGAATTTTACAATCCCTAATAAACACAATTTTAAATAAATAATTAAAAAAAAAACATTCTTATTATTTATATGGAATGGAATGCCACTAGAGCATTCTTAAATGTACAGCGTGCATAACAATATAATCTTAATTTAATTCATTGACTGATACATTCAAAGTTATTAAAGACAGACACAATACAATAATTCGAAATTCGACGTTCGATGTTATTTTAAACTTTAAAATAAATTGTTCAAACCTACCTTATTTTGAATTATAATAAAATTATAATTGCCTATGAAACGTTATCGAACCGAACTTGAGATACTTTCTCGAACACATAACACACTTCATTGGCATTTTAAATCAATTAAATGAACCAAAACTATTTAAACCACAAACAAATTTCAATTAAAATAAACGATAAAATGAACGATATCAGCACAAAATTACCATAAAATGACAACTGTATTCCTGTCAATTTTTTGCTAACCAATCAAAAGATTAACCAAAATAGCGAATATCCAATCAAGTCGTGTAACCACTGCTACATAGTGGTGGAAGATGCTGGTTACAAATATTGCATGATAGGGCTGTATCTATTATTTATTTATTTATCTGAGCATCTGATAACGAAATAAAATATGCTCCAAAGGCATGTAACAACATTGTACTTTACCAAATTACACCTGTGCCAATCCCTATCCTGAGCAAAGTGGTTAAAAAAAAATATTTTATATTCAAAAAATCACATAAGACATGACAGCGACAATTGTGTTTTCCCTGAAAATTACAATCCTAATTCATTGTGAATCTAGCTTTTAAACCTGAATTACTAATATTTTTACCTATCTTTTAAATCATGTTTATGTATGAAAGGAAGAAGGATGAATTTGTATAAACCATTTGCAGAGATAGTCAATAATAATTATAAACTCTTGTTAGACAATTATTTAAAACCATAATCATAGTAGTTTTTTTGTCGTTTCTATGGCAACCTGTAAAAATAAATCACAACAATAGGCATACAAATAAATTTTTAAATCAGCAAACATTGATTCATATTTTTAATGATTTTTATCTACTAATCGTGGATAGATGTTTTTGTGCAATGTTAAGAGGAAGAAAATGTTTCCCTTTAACGATATATATCAAGATTTATTTGAATGTTATTTTCTGGAAAACTTTAAGGGCAAACAAAATTAGCGCTGTCATACCTTATGTGATTTTTTTAATATAAAATAATTTTTTTAAGCCACTTTGCTCAGGATTGGGATTGGCACAGGGGCCAGTTGGTAAAGTACACTGTTTTTCCATGCTTTTGGGGTATATTTCATTTCGTTATCAGATGACGGTAAAAATTTGCAGTGGGCTCTTGGGCTATCATAACTGATTATATCTCTTTTAGGCCAATTTCGGAAAAATTAGATTTGAAAATGAATAATTCACAAAAATCCACAACAAAATATGGGACCACCATTGACGCGGTATTTTGCAGATATTTAGAGGATATCAAGTCTCAAACTTATGTTTCTTATTTCAGTTACCATAAACCTATAGTTTCAATGATAAAAATTCCTGAATAACCTACATGTATTGTAAAATAATAAAAATATTAAACTAATGATTGAATTAATATTAAAAAAAAAAAAAATTGCATAAATAAAATAAATAAATAAATAATTATAATTGTATAAGTTGATAAAAAAATGCTATGCAATAGCTTTACCGCGGCAGTCCCCGAGTGCCACATTTATTTTTTTTTGTTTTTATTTTTTGTATTACAAATTTGCTGTTTATTTTTATTTACTTAGTGTATTCAAAATTAAAAGTACCTATAATAAAAAAATGTTCCTTAATTTGTGTCAATAATTGGTGTGTCAATTACTGGTACATGAAAAAAATCAAGTGTCAATGACTGCTACTTCCAAACACTTTTTTTATAATATTTATTCCATGCAAAGCAAAATTATTAGAACTAAAAATACATAACTAGTGAACTCAAGAAACTATAAGCTACACGAAAAAATTGTATTATATGCTTAAATTTTTTTGTTATTGGTGAAAATAATTATTTAATACAAATCAGCATCTAATAGTGTCAATTATTGGTGCAGTTACCTTATATAGATAAATGCTGCAAAAAAAATTCTTGATAATTTTATATGATTTATTAATACTTCTTTTATTTATAGTGTTATATTTTGTAAAAAAAATTCTTTTGATATTTAAAATAAAAATAAAAACTAAAACTAGTATTTTTCTGCTTCCATAATAATTAAAGATATATTATTTAGAAGTCTGCATTATGATATAAACCAAACTAAAACTTTTCGCAATTTAGTTTGCCACATCTTGATACAGGAGAAAAGTTTTACTAAAATGGGTACACAACTTAAAACTAATAACTTTTTGAATATCATTAAAACTAATCTTAATTATTACGAATACCAAGAGCTTGTTCCAATTCTGCCCTTTTCTGTTGAACTTTTGTGTAGAAATATCTGCAAACAGCTTCTTGCGCCCATGGTTGATAAAAAAAGTCAGATCTTCTCTCTTCTTCTGGATTTCCAACAACATCCGTCATTGTTTTAAGATCTCTGGTTTGAGAAACGATCCATTTATGGATAAACTGTTGTGGATCCTTAGCAAAACTAAGGAAAAATTCCCTGTTCGTTTTTAACTGGTTGATAGTATCTACAGTTTCATGAATTTTTGCATCCAGACCTTGAATTTCTTGTTGACTGGCAGTACTTAATAAGAAATTATTCATTTGAGTTTTCAGGGTATCGTCTACTTCAACGTCAATATCATAACATGCAGTTTGTTTACTTTCAGCACCTCCTTCTACAGATATGACATGATTTATAACAATTGGATCTGGTGGGTGTAATAATGGATTCAAACGTTGTGGAATTTCAGCAAATTTCATACGAGTACAGTTGAAAATTTGTTCTAAATATTTATCACATACAATATATTCACGTTCATGAGAATCCTGAAGGCGATGCGTTTTAATATACTGCCATAAAGCTGAAATGATGACTGGCCTAGTCTGTGTATGCACACCAAGAAGACGAGCCAGTCTAGGATCAAGTTTAAACTGTAGTGGTTGATAATCAAGTAGTAACAGGATTGTACAGCGGACATTTTTATCACCAGGTCTCTTTACCTGAAAGCCATCTGTTTCTTGTGTAGTCAATGTTCTATGCCATTCTACTAAATGATTATCAGGTCCATAGAGTTCCTTATCAAGTTCAATTACCAAAGACTTAAAGAAAGATGAAAATTTACGTTTAACTTTATTTGGATCATTTTTAGAATCTTCTAAAAGTCTACCTTCTACTCTAAGTTCCCAAGATGCTACAGAACCTTCCTGACAAGGCCCTTCTGGCCCCTCGGGTTGAGGTTCCTTAGCAGGATAGAATGTATTAGAAATAAAAATTCTTAGCTTTCGTTTTTGTTTCATTGGACGTTTTAATGCTTCTTGAATATCTAGTCTTTTTCTCATAATTGTTGAATCAAGTTTTCTTTCAAATGCCAACAAATCCATATATGCCTGACTTTCTGGAACTAAATCTCTTACTTTTTGGGGTAAAATTTTGTCCGCTAATTTCTTCTTTTTCTTGCTCGTTCCATGAGGATAATCATTAGTTTTTTGTTGTAAGGGGTTCCTGTTATCTGTGGGTCTTTTACTTCCTTGTTGTGGGGGCATAGGTCCTCCACGCATAGGAGAATATGGGGTCCCAGGAGGTCTTTGGATCATTGTACCACCACTTGATTGCATATTTGGAGGTGGAGGATTATATCCAGGTCTGGGTGGAAAGTTTTGTTGCCCATACTGCCTCATTCCTTGATTTGGAGGCTGCTGTTGATATCTTTGAGGCGGAGGCGGACCGCCAGGACCTTGATTTACTACGGGTACGGGAAACCTTTGCGCCATTATTTAGTTCTTACGTATTTTTATATAATTTATTCTTATTAACCTATAACTAATTTCGCTTGGCTTGTAGTTTGACCAGTTTGACATTTGACGTTGACTTTACATTCAGTGTTGCCACACCAATTAATTTTTTCGTAATAGAATTTTGAACCAAAAGGTAATAAAATCGTAATAGATAATATTTTAAAGTAACATAAATGTACCAGAACTAATATTAAATAAATTTAACAATAAAACTGTGTATTATCAAATATATCGGTTTGGTTAATAGAAATAATAAGTTTCGAAAAGTATAATGAAGAAAAACCATGATTGTAAAAATAAACATTTATTTCAAACAAAAATAAGAAAGGAAGTATAATGTAAACACATGTAAATATACCATGTGTGTAAATAAATATTTAAAATGTTAAATCTTCTGCACATTGTAAATTATCATTATCATTTTTATTTACATTATAATTTAACAAAGCATCATTCCGCTCAAAATTACAACAGTTATTTTCATTCAATAACTGCTTAGTTAAAATTAATGAATTGCATCTTTCCACATTTAGACGATTTCTTAATTTGGTTTTAATATTATTTATTTATTAAATGAGAAGATATTACATGTATAAATAGCTATAGTCGTACTTTAAATATAAATTGAGGGTTTCTACGTTATTAAATAAAAGATATAAATTATGCTGAACTGCTGGAGGCTGGTGGTAATCCCCTACTAAACTAAAAACTGAGTCATAACAAAAAAATATTATATAATAAAGGATGCTTATTTTGAAAAACACAGGCATAACAAATGTATAGATTTCAAAATTTTTTAAATATGGCCTCTGAAGCTTAGATGGGGCCACTCATAAAATTGTGATATTTTAAAAAGTAATAGATTATTTGTTTTTTCTTAAAAGTCGTAATAACGTACTAATGTAATTTTTTAGTAATAGATTTGTTACAATTGTAATAGCAACGGCAACACTGTTTACATTAGACATTTGGAGTGCGTTTAGAAACCTCGCACGGCGCACCACATGCAAGAATCGCGCCGTGCGAGGTTTCTAAACGCACTCCAGTAAGGTGCGATCGATTATTGAAACGCAACCACACTTTGGACTCTTGGGTCCGTATTTGTAAACAGAACTTACCTGAGTCGGACTTGGGTAAGTCGTCCTTGAACTAAAATCGAAGTTCGGTTACAACGTCTCTAAAGTTTTAGGCTCAGATATTTATTTATTTATCTGGGGTTTTAGGTGGTTTTGGTGTTAGATTGGGATTTAGAGATGGATATTAACAAATCTGTAACTGTTATGTACATTTACGGATTTGTTACTACCCATCTA
Organism: Psylliodes chrysocephalus; assembly: GCA_927349885.1. Classification (NCBI taxonomy): domain Eukaryota; kingdom Metazoa; phylum Arthropoda; class Insecta; order Coleoptera; family Chrysomelidae; genus Psylliodes; species Psylliodes chrysocephalus. The sequence continues at coordinate 16,978,114 of OV651827.1, forward strand.
TAAATTTACGCGATAACCAGATATAACCCGAGAATAACCAAACGCCGAGAAGCGACAAAGACCCTTTCCCGTCGGATCGGTTTTCGACGGCGCATGATCGAAAATATGGTGTCTATTTGCATGTGGCCAGCTAGATCAGCGCGACACCGTATACGAAGGTGTCCAGAGATTTTGATCCGAGCGCAACAACTGTAGTTTCGACTGTTTTGAATTATATAATTTTAAATGCAAAATAAAAATTTACTCCCTTACTAAAAACATATTTAGAGTTGAGCAGTGTAAATTACAAATTTCCGCGCGATAGCGCGACTGCGAGCCAATTCAGCTTGCGTGCGGTGTAATTATGGTGTCTTCAAGGTCACCGCAAATCGACCCCACAAACATCAAACGTTCCGGCAAAGCTGTCGCTTCTCGGCGTTTGGTTATTCTCGGATATAACTATGAAGACTCCGAACTTCGATTTTCGTTCAAGGAGGACTTACCCAAGTCCGAATCAATTAAGTTATGTTTACAAATACGGACCCAAGAGTCCAAAAATCGTTTTTTCGCCGATGCGGCCTTGAACGCCTTTTGTTGGATTCGATTTATTTATGGTTGACCGTTGAAATAAATAACAGTTGATATTTTGGATTAAAATTTGTGTTTATAATTTTATTTGAATGTACCTATTTACTTTAATTTGGACGCATATATTTTTAAAATCTCATTTTTTCGGTTTTCTTACAAAAAAAAAACAATTAAATAATTAATTAAGTCCTTAATTCTGATTAATTCCCGCAATCCATAGCTGTCAGTTGTCACATCTAATCGGAAAAACCCTTAGAACATATATAGTCAGGAAGGTGCATGCCATGTCCGCGTTAATCTAATCAATCTGACGGGAGTGGTAGCCAAATTATATAAATTAATCCCAAGTACACAATTTTCAGATTTCCCAAAGATTCTCAAAAAAACAAAGTTATGGCTTGAGTTCATGCAATAAACAAATTGTGAGCCAAAATATCTTAATTTTTTGTGTTCACGCCATTTTAAAGCAGATTGTTTATGGAACCTCAAAACCAAGAATTAGACTTCTACCAACAGCTGTTCCAACAATAAAATTGGTTTGGTTGAAGTATATAAAGTAAATAAATTCTTTACTAACTATATCATGTGCAGTTTTTTTTGTATAATAGAAGTTTATTTATGAATGTGATGCACCCTATATAATTTATTACAAAGTTATTTACAAAAACGAACACAAATAGAATTAATAATATCTCAAGTAAGGAAATAAGTAGCATATCGCATGCCTCAAGATACTGTCTTAGGTGCTATCTTGTTTAATTTAATTTTAAATAATTTGTCGTTTAAATACAGATGGAAATATTGTAAGTTTTTCAGACGACACAGTTATTCTGTAAAATGCAGAGAACTGAAATTGATTAAAATTATTAATAAAAACAGATCTTATATAAATTTTCGAATGGTTTAATTATAAAAACTTACAAACCTTTGATAAAACTTATGTTGTTCCATTATACAGTTAAAAAAGATGGCATCTTCCTATAGAAACAATAAAAGGTAACTTTCAGTAGTTCCATATAAGTATTACAAATGATATCAAATATCTTAGAGTACAAATTGACTCTCATCATAACTGGACTAAGCATACAAATAATGCGTTAAATGTACATTTAAAAATAATCTATTTTGCACTCATGGAATAATTATTACGTTATAGGATCCTTTCTTAGTGCTTATGCAAAATTGTCCTGCAAAAAATATTAAGTACTAATCATATTATTTAATAAAATGATCAGAAATTCTCTTCGATATTAGGAAGTCTTATATATACTCCAACAAAAACATCTAAGAAAGAAATATCACAGCGGTGTTTGACCTAAATATAAGTATAGGATATTTAATTTTTTTAACGCATATCTACAAAACATATTTATTTTCAAACCTTACTAATGTGTAAAATGTAGATTAATAAAGACATTATTCGGGTCGATTCTGTTTACCATAGCAATATTATTATGGAGCTAATTTCAAAAGATATTGCTATCATAGCAAGATTTGCAGAATATCGTATTCTTATCGTTGATTTTAAACAATATGATCTGTCATTTATTAATAGATCTTGCTAAAGAAGCTTGCTATTTCAGCAAGCTCTTTTTTGTACTTGTTAGCGGGATAACAAGGTGGTTATATGAATTGTGAATGTGATTAAAATTTTAAAAATGGCTGATCCAGTATTTTTTCACTTACATTTTATAAATGAATATGAAAATATAGCGAACAGATAAATATTTTTAGGGCAGATGATGGATAAGGATAAGTACCATGTTGTAAATAGTAACATTTATATTTTTATTTTAGGGAACTCTTGAGACTAGAATTCAGACATATCAGAGATACTAGTAATCCTTTTGAACTGCCTCAAAAGAAATTTATTAAATTGTTTAGGTTACATAAGAATACTGCTCATATAGTTGATAGAAGAGTTATTAGAAATGGTAGAAGCATCAAGGAGAAGGGATACAATTCCTTTTCACCTACAAGTGAGGCAATAAGCATTTGTTTTTTACCTCCAGTGGACAGTGGATTTAGAGGATGAGTTTTTCCCTATATAAAAATATTATTTTTTTCTAAAAAGTTGATTACAAGTTCCATTTGACTTTTGCTTGTTTTCCTACTACGAGCCTGTCTCGGAGGCATTTTAGTATTTTTTACTAATGATTAACTACTAATTACAAATAATAAGAAAAAGAACTGAACAAATAAATTTTTAAAATATATAAAATCAACAAAAGATTTCCAACATTCCTACCAAATACTTCTTCTTTTTTATGTATAAAACATAGAACATCAAAACACCTTTGATTTACAGTGTTGTCAGCTCTAAAATGCCTAATTTACATTACAGTCATAACAATGTTGCTGAGACCAAAACTAATAACAAATATTGCTATATCGGCCAAAACAGAATGTGAATTTAGACATCCATATTGTTATAACTTAATAGGTGTAACAATATGGTTACGGTACCAAGTTTTATAGCAAGATTAAACAGAATCGACCCGATTGTCATAATAAAGACGTAAAAAAGTATTTTTTTTTAATACCCTATTGCTTTGATTTTTGAAATAATAAATTATCCCAAAAATATTTTCCTTTATTTCTCCCACCCAACATGCAATTTTAAAGTAAAATTTATTCACATAATAAAGGTTAATAAAAAAATGCAAACTTCTTGCAAGAAAAAAGCAATTCGTTAAAATGAGAGAAATCGGTAAATTTAGATAATATGCAAATGGGAATTTATTATTTTGTTTTCTACGCTCCTTTATGACAGTACGTCACTGGTAGACCGGAAACACTTGTCGCCATATTCGTCTAGTTCCCTGTCAAAATAATAGCGGATTCGACTCAAATGCTCTTGCTCGATGACAAAGCGCTTTTAGTTCTGAATTGATTTTGGGCAGCAATTTTATAATTCAAATTTATATCAAGCGTGCACACAGCAAGCACGAATTAGAGTTCGATATTGGTATAGCGCAACTTTATTGTTATTCGACTGGAACAGTTAGCACTTGACATTTCAGGTTTCTAACAATTTTTTTACGATATTTATTTATAGTTGCCAAACCAAAAATTGAATCTCTATTAATTTCAAAGATTTTCCATTCTCACTAATAATAAAAACAAAGAGGGTAATATATTTGAAAATATTAAATAATTCCTAACCTCCTAAATGACACTGGCACTGAAAAAAAGTACAGTTCCAAAAAATTCGAACTTTGAGCAAGAGCACCTGCCAGTCGAACAAAAATTTCACTATGCCTTGGTACCGAGCAATTTGAGTCGAATGTAATAATTGACTTTTAACTAATTAGGTTCTGTCAGTCGAACAGACATCACTTAAAAAAGTCGAACTAAATGCGCATTAATGCAGTCAGTCGAATCCGCTATAAGATACCATCGCGATTCCAAGGTCGTTTAGGATTCCTCCTTCCTGACTTAATATATATTCTAAGGAAAACCCCAATGAACTGGGGCTCGATTCTCGAGATAATTGGAAAATTTTCCCATGAGAAAATATTCCACTACTTATATTCCCATGGTAATAGGTTATGCAATTCTCGAACGTGTCGGAATAGACATTCCCATGGAAATAGTAGTTTCACGTATGTCTAATATTAAGTTCACGAATATTTCGAAACAACCAATATAACATTAAAGATATTTTAAAATTTACTGTTGGCAATATTTGTATTTGTTGTGGTTTTTGAGTATCCGATTACCTGCCGAGCCTCCGCGCTCGAGCAGGTGCCGTGCCGATCAATCGCTATTCATGATCCAGAATAAGTGAAAATATTCGATTACGTATAATAATTAAAACTTGTCGAGTTATTCTTAGTTTTTCTTTTCTCATGTTGAAAAAAGAAAAGGTAGCTTTTGTATGGAAGAGCAACGAAAGTTTTGAGAAACTAAGAAATTCTTTCATTAACGAAAATAATAAAATTTTCGAAAAGTTCTTATTAAATTTACTACACTCAATTTGTGTTATTTGCCAGTCCCTTAGCAGCTCCCACAATTTCTAAATTATTTAGGAAAATCAGTTTATACAGTTTCTTAGTGAAAGAGAATTAAAAATAATATACCTACATAAATAAAATAATATCAATCTATAAATACGCCAAAAAAATGTTTTAACAACAATTTCACTAAAAATCCAAGATATCCAATATAATCTTTGGTTATGTCTTAGACTTTCGCGTGGTCTTTCGTCAAATTTTCGACTCTAATGCACAAACTAAGCAAGGGAATATTTTCCCTTACTTCTCATTGGAAAATATTCCACCGCTTATGTCGAGAATACGAAAACTGAATTCCCATGGGAAAATTTTATTTTCCCATGGGAATAAAAGTCGAGAATTGACCCCCAGGAGTGGGGTAGAAAGCCAATAATGTGCATATTGTATCAATAAGACAAGATGCGACTCTATGGGCGCAGCCATTTTTATTTCTTATCTCACTCGGGAGTATTTATAATAACCATTTTTTGTTTCACATTGTTATTGTTCAATCCACAAGCAGGTGGATCAGACAATAACAAAGTGAAATAGAAAATGGTTGTTATAAATACTCCCGAGTGAGATAAATTATATTATTTTTTATTAATAACTCGTTATTTTAATAATTATTAATATTGGAATATTTGTTTCAGCTACGTATTAATCAAAAATCATTTTTAAGGGATTTTCCTAAATTAAAAGGTGTCGTAGTTGAATGTAATGTGAATTTTGAGGATCCTTTTTAGTGCATTTCGATACGCACATGTGGGCGCCAAAGTGTCAAATATCACCTCACTGTGCCTCTTGATTTTGTTGATCGGTTTTGTTCTTCCAATTTAATATAGTTCAGTTATTCTACGTCACGTTTGCCAAGGGCTCATTACGACAAATTATATTATTTTTTATTAATAACACGCTATTTTAATCCTTTATCACGTGATAAAAAATTCACAACATCTAACATGTATCGGATGTGGATATTCAAACGCAGCATCAAACGCAACAAAAGAAATAATCGTTAAGTCAAAAGTCAATGTCAAAAATTCACATCTGTCGAATGTCAAATTGCAACATCCAAGAAAAATAGAAAAAAATACAAATTTTTATATTTATTATTTGCACAATGTTTTAATACATATTTTTATATTTTTATACAATTCAATAATTGAACTCTAATTATGGGAATTTTACAATTAGAAGAACAGGTTTGTTGAATTTAAGATTATAGGTCTAATCCAAGAAAATCATATTTTTTATTTTATAGCCTGCCATAATTCAAGCTATTTTTGCTGGTGTGATAGAGGAAGTTAAAGAATTAATAGAATACAAGCAGGACGTTAACTATTTAGGTAATTGAAAATTTATTATTTAAAAAGTTCGTGATTTGTTTTACAGTAAACTTATCTAAGGATATTGTAGTAAATAGTTTTCTCTTGAAAAATTATTGCTTAAAATGAATGAATAATTATAAAGACAAGATTAGGAGAAAGTGATACTCTAAAAATTAAGTCATTAGGTAAACCATTTTAATCATACAAGGTACAAAAAAGAAGTTTATCAGTTTTGATTGATAAAGTAAAAATAAACGTATATAAGGTATTTTATTGGGAAAGGGTTAACTTCAGAATAATTTTATACAAGTTTTTGTTTTGGAGCAGACGAAGAGAAACGCACACCTCTACATGCAGCTGCCTACAGGGGCGAAGCAACAATTTCATCACTTTTGCTTCAGAATGGTGCTAGAGTAAATGCCAAGGATAGTAAATGGGTTACCCCACTTCACAGAGCCTGTTCTGTAGGAGCAGATGGAGTTGTTCACTTACTTTTGAATTATCAAGCAGATGTAAGTATTCATACATAAATAGAGTATTAAAAAATCATTATTTCCTAAAAAAAAATATTTAGTGGAATTTGTAGTTGTATCCATACAATGTGTATAAATAAAACGATACTTTCAAAGTGGCATAGCTCAGTGCTACACTTTCGATGCAAAGGAAAAAACCTATTGTGTTAATTATGATTCATTTAAAAAATGGTTTTACTATTTTTTTTTGACAATTGACATCTTTGAAGTAATTACCTATACTGCCCTGCTAAGACAAGAGGTCATATCTACACAAATTCCAATTTCGAGATTCTTACGTATTTAATAAGCTTTGCATTTTATATTAGAAAGAATATAAATCTTTATAATAATAATAATAATAATATTTTTCGACTTTGTGACATACATATTTACAATATTTTAGAAAGGTTAAAAAATGTATAAACATATAAGACCTATTAGCTTTGTCAACACATACAATTTTAAAAAATAGAAACATGCTACAATTGAGTTTAAAATAAAGTACAAATTAAAAATAGTATACAATAGGGCAAAAACATTAGACAATAATTATAATAAAGAGATACCAATACGGATCACCGATATCATTCATAAATTCTGCATAGGAATAATATGTTTTGGATGAAAGATATGCATAAAGCTTATTTTTGAATATATTAAATATTTTTTCATTATCATTGACTTTAGTATATCAATTAAAACATGCAACACCTCTGTAGATTTCCCAATTCTGTCCAACTGAGAGTCTAGAGAAAGACTGCAGTAGATATTTGTAATTATGTGCCTTATAATTGTGTAAGTGTCTATAATCTGATAGTTGGGATTCCTGTTTTTTTATATTAAGTATTAGTAAGTATATATACAAAGATGGAAGTGTTAGGATTTTAAAGTCATGAAAAAGTTGTTTGCAGCTAGTTGTTCTTGAAAACCCAGCCATGCATCTTGTAACTTTTTTTTCAGATGAGCTGAGCAGCCCCAAAAAATTAGATCGTATGAGATAATTGATTCAACCAAACCAAAATATGTTAATTTTAAAACATCGGGATTTACAGTGTTTTTTAACTGCCTCATTAGAAAACATACACTACTTAATTTATTTGATACATGATCTACATGGTTCTCCCACGTTAACTAACTGTCCAGAATTAGACCTAAGAATTTGCTCAAATTTGTTTGTATCAATGATTGATGATTTAGTTTAACGAAATAGCTGAAGTCATTTGTTATATTTTTTGGTAGAAAGGTCATGATTTCAGATTTTTTCACATTAACATTAAGCTGTGTTCCAAAAGTTGTGTCATGCATGTATAATTTTGGTACTTTGACTTGTACAAGATAGAGCTAAGTCATTAATAAAAACTAAAAATAAAACAGTTCCCAATATTGAGCCCTGCGGTACTCCCGTCGTCACATTTCAACTATTTGATTTACTACATCGAATGGTTAAAACTTATTCACGGTTGTTTATATATGACTGTATCCACTTATTTGGCGGGCCTCTTATACCTATTCGGTACAATTTATCTACAAGCAGTCGATGGTCAATTGAGTCAAAGCTCATGATAGGTCAAAGTATAAGGTAATATTTAATTCCTTGTTATTTAAAGATGTGTAAACAAAATCGCATAACTCCCCTATAGAACTAGATGTTGACTTATTTCTGCGAAAACCATGTTGAAATTTACCCAAAAGTCTATTATGTTCTAGAAATTTAATGAACCTGTTATTATAGGCCATTTAGAATACTTTAGTCAGTTGACTTTGAATGCAGATGTTCCTATAGTTTGCCATGTCATTTACAGACCCTTTATTTTTATATATAGGAATGGATTTTGATGTTTTTAATATGCTAGGATAGTCAACACATAAAAAAGACTCGTTTATAAGGTAGGACCTAGGTACACTAATATCTTCACCAATAAAAGACAATATTGTTCCATCTATTTCATCTATACCAGCAGATTTTTTACTAGTTGTTTTCTGTATAATTTCTGTTATTTCCTTTGGGGTAGTTAAACCTAAAAATAAAGTGCTTATAGAAAAATCTTGAAGCCTTGCTTCACTATAATTTGGTAGAAGATAACCTACATCAGTAAACTGATTATTAAAAGCATTACATATATTTTGAACTCCAGAAATTTTGTTGCCTTGACAATTTAGCATCTCAATGGGTAATTTTTTTACTGATTTACCTTTTGCACCATTTACAATTCTCCAACATTCTTTTGTTGAATTTTTTGCATTAATTACCCTATTATTATTTTAGGAAAGTTTTGCTGATTTGACTTTATTATCATAAATTATTTTGAGTTTTTTATATGTATTTCTAATGTATTATTATTACTAGTTATGTATATACTATGTAATTCTCATGCAGTGCACTCAGTTCTGTGTTATAAAAATTATTTTTGTTTCGTTTAGGTTTAACTTTTTTAAATGTAAAAGTGTTGTTGAAATGGTATAAAAAAGTCGAATAAAAGCTGTTAAATTTGTTATTGAACTCTTATGAGTCATACATGTCTTCCCATGACTCCATAATAATTATATTTTTAAAGATAAGCTTTTTACTGTCACTTAAATCCTTAATGAAAGATTGTGTAGTTTCTACCTGATTTGTTATTTGCAAGTTGAATTAACAGGGTTTGTAGAGAATGGTCTAACTATTTTAAACAATAACATTTTTGTATTCAATATATGTAAAAAGTGGATCAACTAAAGTTGAGCTAATACTAGTGACCCGTGTTGGTTTTGTAACAATGTTGTGCAGGCCAAATTCCCAAAAAATATTCATAAGTAAATTTGTTTCATTACTATTAATAAGTAAGTCTACATTCATATCACCGCATACAGCATAATATCTAGAGGGGTTATAGTAAAAACACAAAAGGTCACATAACCTATCAGTAAACAATTTGAAATCTGATTTGGGTGGTCTATAGAGAGATATGACAAAAATGTCCTTATTTTTAAAGATACATTTACAAACATTTATTTCGATAACTTTCTCAATAGTAAAATTGCAGTATACAGGTTCTATTAACATACTACTTTTTGCATAAACAGAGATTCCACCCCTTTGGTATTGTGTCCTACAATACTTAGTTATCAAAGAATAATCACAGAGCTCTAACATATCAATTTCATTAGTGTTTAGCCAATGTTCTGAAAGAAACAAAATATATCTACTTTGTTCTTTTTTAAAATTTGCTCTAGCTCAGTAATTTTTTTTGTGTATACCTTGTCTGTTGAAATGCATTAGTATGAAGTTTTTGTTACCATGATTTTTTGACAGATGTTCTTCATTAATTCTGATTTCTTCAGTCTTGTTTTTTTTTTATTGTCATATTCTCCTGTATCTTCCAGTGTACGCCTGGTCCATAAGATCATATTGCATGCTGATCTTAAAACATTTGTTATTAGCAGTTTTTTTGTATGTTGATAATTCCTTTACATATAACAGATCTTTTCTGTCACACTTTTTTTCTAGATGTGTTATGTGATGTGATCTTTAACCTTGCTAATAAAAAGCCACAATCGTTTTTCTTTAGCTCTTCCTACAAAACTGTTAAGTTCTTCCGCATCATTTACTTCTGCTACACCAATGTGGCATCTCGGTTGTCTTCTTTTTCTGTATTTTACTGTTTCAAATGATATTTCTTGATTTTTAAAATGTGTATTTGTTGCATCAGGATTTGTATCATCCGTACCATTTATTAACTCAGTCATAATAGCTAATTGTCCTTTTTCTAAGTTTTCATAAGTTTCCTTAGTTACTATTTTCGTTGTTTCAGCATAATCGATTTTCTGTTTATTTACTTGATTACTGTTTTGTTTCTTATTTCTTTGTAGAATTTGGGGACTAGGGATTCCCTTTTTTTGGTAATTAAGTTTATCTATAGTTGACCTAAAAACAGATACTTTGTTATCGGCACTAAACAACTTTTTTTGTTTCTTATCTTTGTTTTCTATTTCATCGGCTTTAGATTTCAATTCATTAAATTTTAATTGTAGATCCAAGTATTTAATGTTTTCGATTTTAATTTCATTTTCCAGAGATACAATTTTGTCGTTCATTAGTTGGTTAGTAGTTTTTTTGTTCTACTACTTATAATTTTAAATTATTGTAGGCCTCAATGCGAAAATTGTCACTTTTGATTTCCACTTCACAGTCTGGCTTTTTAACTTTTTTTGGTTTATAGTATCTAACAACAGGATTCCCTCTTTGTGCACACGATATGAGTAATTTTTCTCATTTCTATAGGAAAGAGATTGAACAGTAATAAGCATTTGTATAAGCAACCTTTTTTTATTAAACTAGTTCTATGAAGCGACTATCTAAAAATCTCTTTTTCTGGTGTTATGGCTATGTTCAATAATGTAAGAGGAAAAATATGGTTGATTACTGAATACAGTAATAAGTTCAAGGATTTAAAAACATCTCTACAACTATCTCTAAGATTAAGACCAACCAGAATTCGGAAAGCTTTTTTTTGTAAAAAGAAAACGGTCTGTATGTACTACCCCAAAAAACAATTCCATAATTCAGAAGTGAATAAAATCATAGATATATAACCAAGACAGATATGATTATTTACAAAATTTCTGAAGCCAACGCGGATGATTCTTGGCAGAAATGCAATATTTGGATAAAACATTGATACCAAGTTTGCGATGTTTTTAACTGTGGTAATGTAATTACTTTTGCTTGAAATAATGTTGTCTTTAAATTTTCCAAAAAAAAAAAAAATTATGTCTGACAACACTGTAACTAGACTCGACCCTTATACGCTTGTTCAGTATGATGTAATTTTGGTTCCACTGACATTTAATTCTAACCAAACTTTTAACAAAAACATCAATAAATTTGACATATACGTTTTTACGGTTTTTAGTTTATTTCTGAATATTGTTTACAGGTCATGAAAAATAGTTTAATGGTATGTAATTGGTAACTAAACGATTGTATATTTGATGTATGTTATCTACTTACTTTAGGAATATATTTATAAAAGTGGAAAAACGATCTAATTTAGGTAAACAAAATGAACAAAACGTACTCAAAAAATCTACTGTCACTTTAATTGTCAGTGGAACCATAATTACCTCATCACTGAACTAGCGTATTGTAGTATTTGTAAGTAGGGTAGTAGATTTGTTTCATTCATAAAATTCCTTCGATACAGTACTAGTCCAGAAGCCAGTTAATTTTTTTCATACTTATTTTCCCAGTAGGTGTATATTTAAATAATATAATCTTTTCCCAGTGAACTGTATATTTAAAATGGAACGCCAGTCTCTATTAACAAACGTAAGCCAAATTGAATTCGCACATTACGTCACAAAGATACATGTGAGATTACACACAAAGTGCATTTGCAGGCCTAATTTGGCCATTTCATGGATTTGTTTTTAAATCATGAGAAATTAATATTTTTGATTCTCAACAAGAAAAAAATCCAATTAACTCTTCCGTTATATTTTCCTATTTGCCTGGCTGGAATGAGGTTTCTAACATTGGGCGAAGAAAAGCCAAATGCATGCAACTACATGCGGGAGCCACTGTCAAAGCTACTAAGTCTAATAAAAAAGACCAGGCTAGACGACATACTCTAGAACAAGCGGAGTCCCATAATAGATCTGAAAAGGTCGCGGTGGACAAGGACAAGTAACGTCCAGCTCCTAATCTAATCTAATCTACAGGGTGTTTCTAAATTCATGCGACAAAATTCAGGAGGTGATTGCTCGTATAAAATTAAGATGGGTCTTTCCTATAACAAAATTTTTTCAGCCCACCCCTTTCCGAGATATCACCCTTAAAAGGTGGTGACTAAAATTGAGTTTTAATTTTTTTTTTTTCAAAATGCATTTTGGCTAGAGGTGATCATTTCCAGCATTTATTATAAATCGTATTACATTTTACATCTTTACTGTTTTCCACTCAATTTATTTAAAAAATTATAAATTAGGTGTTTATTTTTTTTCTGTGTAGCTATTGGTTTTGGGGAAAAATTTAGGAATAAAAAATTTTTTTAAACAAAACAAGGATTTCAAGTTATAATTTTATTTCATAAAACTTCATCTCAAAAAAAGTTTTGATATGAAATAAAGTAAGGGTTGCTAATTTCACCCCCTATAATGTAACAGAAATATTGAAAAAATACCCGTGGTTAGTTCTTTGCGAGTGCACGAAAATTACAAAATTTCAAGTTTCTAGCTGTACTGAAATTTTAGAAAAAAAAATAAAAACTCAATTTTAGTCACCACCTTTTAAGGGTGATATCTCGGAAAGGGATGGGCTGAGTAAATTTTGTTATAGGAAAGACCCATCTTAATTTCATACGAGCAATCACCTACTGAATTTTGTAGCATGAATTTAAAAACACCCTGTATATTTTCATAAAGGTATGTCCTTACCACTAAGTAAAAAAATTCACATTTTTTACCATATACGGTAATGTCAAAAAATAGAAATTAGGGCAGTTACTTATGTTTATTATTTCTTACTCTAAGAATAACAAACGTTTGTTTTGAAAGTCATTTGTAATAGATAAACCAATATATAAATTTGGTAAAATTTACCTTCAGATAGTCTGGAGGCTTTTTCCAAGAAGGATCTAATGGAGAGTGTTAAGCCTGATAGAAATAACAGATCTCTTTACACACACATATCAACTAGGAGCATAAAAATGTTAAAGTGATTAGGCCCAAAACCTTGAATAGTGGCATTAATGTCATTAGGATAATAAATTTTCATTTAAATTAAACGTGCTAAGGTAAATTAACTGTAGTTTTATTAGTAAAGTAACATAAAAACGACCCCATCTCAAGCAACTTATTTTCAGTGATTTAAGTTATCGATTTAGGTTTTATTTTTGTTTTAATAAATTAAAAGTATTCTTTATCGTTAATAACAATTCAATAGATGAGAAATAAGTTTTTTACATTTTTAATGTCATTTACAGAAAATAGTTAGGTATGTATTTGTTTTTAAATAATTTGACAATTTATGAAAAAATAGTAAAAGTGAAATGGCCAGCGGCCAACAGTTCAATACAATGTAGCATATTATTCTATTATAACATAACTAAAATACCTACATCTTTTAATTATAAGGGCACAAGTTAAAAACCATTTTAATATATGCTTTAAAATGAAGTAATATTAACTTATTAAAGAGACGAGGTCTTAAAGTAATAGCTGGTACAGCATGTTTTTTAAACGTTTCCTAGTTCATGCTAGAATAAAGTTACTTCTATGAAATGTGCACTAAAAATGGCATTTATGGCAGTCAGCGTTTCAGTCTTAGAATCTCTTTCTAAAGCCCTCATCCAAGCTGCATACATATTAAAAGTTACTCCAAAAAAACGTGATATATAACTATATAGTTTTCGCTTCTGGGTGCCCAAAAAGAGAACACTTAGCCGACAATTTGGCTCAGATAGCTAAAACCCAACAGTCGCGCCCAGAACCAGGATGTATTTCTATCCTTTTAAGTAAAAAATAACCAGTCATCCTTACCTGAAAAATGGAGGCGTCTGACTTACACCACAAAACCATACACTTTTCCCCATTGTTGCAAGAACCCGATGACGATTAGGTAGATAACAACCAGAAGCAGGTACATAATGGTTATTGTTGGAAGTTAACTCACTTTATATGAAGTGTTCTTGTCAGCACCCTATATATTGTTTTATAGAAGTTTGTGGTTGTCACTAATTTTATCTTTTGAAGTTGTCATATATTTTTACATAAAATAAAGTATTTACCAATATTCGTTAAATTAATAAAAGTATCATCCATATTAACGAAATAGGCTATCGCCGGGTAGGTTATAGCTCTATTCAAATCAGTTATGAAGCTTATTTTAACACAAAAAGAACAAATCACTAATCAAAAAGCAGCAATCAAATATAAATAGACCACACAATTTAAATTCAAATTAAAAAATATAACTATAAAAGACATACTCTAAAAACGCAAAAGATAGGAACCAAACAAAACGAATAACCATAATAACCTTAAAATCACACTCAAAATTGCAAAAACTAGTACTGTAAAATCATGAGATTACATCAATAATGCGTATGCGTTGGAGTATCGCAAATGTCAAAAGTACAGTGTTTTCATGAAAATTTAGCTATGTATTTTAATAAAGTTGTGATTTAATTTTTTATAAGTTGTGTATTATTTTCCGAGCTTGATAAAACTATTTCAAATTAAGTTTTCCATATAATGATGCATTTTAGCGGCATGCAACAAGCATGCAAGTAAGCAAATTGAATGCCCTTTTAAACTAATTATTCATTTTTCAAAAATGTTTATTCTTAAAAAACCTAAAGGGAATACTATATTGGCACGCCAGTTTAGAATGTAATGTAACAAACACGCTAGTATTGGTTTGTATCACCCAAAAAAAATTGTTTTTGCAATATTTGGTTATATTTACCAAAAATTGTACAAAGGTAAATTGAATTAAATGAACTTATTTGAAGTTTGGCACATTCTTTACTGATTTAGCGATGTTTGACTTTCATAAAGATTTAAAAAGAAACTAAGCACCGTCTAATATGAAAATCATATAGAACGTTTTTTAAGGCATTCAAAAATATATTTATTTGTTTAGGTAAGTGCCCGAGATAGGCTATGGCAAACTCCATTGCATATTGCTGCAGCCAGCGATTCATATAATTGCGTGGAACAAATTTTACATCATGTTCCTAATCCAAATGTTAGAGATAGATCTGGTAGAACAGCTTTACACTATGCTGCTTACAATGGACATACCTATGTTGCAGAGCTGCTCATATCTAGAAACTGTATGGTCAATGCCTGTGATAAAAAAGATTTTAGGTGAGTACTAGATGGTAATATATAGTGGATTATTAGCTTCACTCAAACTTTGACTATAAACGACGCGTTTACTTATTCCGATCAGTGATACATAATTGCCAGTTCAACTTGTATAAATGATAATTAAAAGTACCTTACAAAACTGTATAACTCCAGCCCCCCAAATAAACGAACTCAACTTATGAAAGTATTTGTTGTGAAGAATGTGAAATACATGGTATGCGTCCGAGAAAATCTAATTGATTTTCAATGTGCGCACAGGTTATCGACTATGATCATAGCGTGATGTTTATTATAACGTCGATTTCTGACATTGACATTTGGCTAACCTCAAATAAAATTGACTAAGGGTATGGTCCGTTATTAACCGAAATATCGGTTACTCGGTCCAAAACTAACTGCTCTGCTTGACATTCCTGAAAAATCGGTTAAATTAGGGTCGCGGATACCTGAAAATGGTGACTCAAATGTCAATTCACTAACTGGTATATTTTTGCGGTTACCATTAAGTCGAATGTCAATCTGTCACAAAATTGACGCAACTGTCAGCCGTGGTCCAAAAGTAACCAAGAAATTAGTTTTTTTCAGGAACCGCTGTCAAAAAATCTTGCGGTTAGTAGTCGGTAAATAACGGACCATACCCTAAGAAGTCTTAAACTAAAATGACAAAAGTCAAAATTAAAGGTAAGTCTATGTGGTGCTTGCAATGTCGCCACAATCATGTCCTTATCTAAAGTAGTTATATGTTGATCCGGATTTTAACGTTCATCAAAGTTTAGAGTGTCATTTTGTATTGATTGAATTTTGCAATGACCTAAAATGGGAACAATTCCGATTTGTTGTTTTAACTTTGTATTATTTTTTGTTATGGTTTACGTGACACACAGCCAAGTAACCAGCCAGACACACACCCTGTATATTTAGGTTATTAGAGAGTTATTGCATGTTCACTTAAGGTCAACTCTTAATTAGGCATTCCAAACTGAATGCCTACCAGTGGGCTTTGACGGGTTATGATAATGCAAAATTATGGCAACCCTGTAGACCTGGTGATTTGACAAGGTCAATGAAATAGATAGTTACATAGATTGATTATCCATATTTTTCAAAATAAACATAAGCGTATGCCTTGAAGTAAAAATGTAAGCAATTATTTTTTTTTAATATCTAAAGGCTAAAAATTGGTTTTAAAACACATTTTTGCAAAACCGATTCAAATTAATAAATATTTGCCAGGCAATATGGCCGCTCGTAAACGACCAGCTTTAAGCAATCTATATAACTATAGATGTATCATTGACCCTGTTAATGACAACATGACAACAGGGTTGCCATATCTAAACTGTTATTACCCACTGGTAGCCATTTGGACAGGTCGTTGGAATGCCTAATTGTGGATGTTTAAGGACAGCATTTAGTGGCGACTTTATAGTTTTCGGGTGCGCTCGCCAACATTCGTATCAGTTCGAAGTTTTTTTTAATATTAAATATTTAATATCATTGTCATATAAACCTTCTAAAATGGTAATTTCTAATGTCTCTTCCATATTATGTACTATTATGAACAACAAAAAAGATAACTATAATTTAATATTTTTAAAATGAGGTTAGAAATATGTATAAGGACAAGGACTCTAATGTCAAAATTTCAGGTTTGCAAAAAGTCTTTTTTTAGCATGGAATTTATTTCCCTCTATTACGTTGTCACTATTAGTGGTTGACGTTATAGAAATTTGCAATATCTCTCTAATGAGATATGAATTAATGTTATTTATTTTGATATGTTATTTTTTAGACCTTTACACTGTGCTGTACAAATGGGCCATATTGATACAGCAGAACTACTGATTAAATATGGAGCAGATTTAAATGCTAAAGATAGAAATCAATACACACCATTACATGTTGCAGCTGCTAGTGGTAAGTATTAAAAATATAAAGCAGCGAGTTCTTTCATTAAGTAACTGTGGTGAATATTTTAAATAATAAATCATTTTATTTATTTATTATCAATAGAGAGCGGATTTTTGACAACATTTTTGATCGAGCAGATTTTTTATCACTCAGCAAGTTCTGTGTCTATTACACTTTATTGCTTATCAGGAGATAGTCATAGAACCTAATTTTCTTTGCCTATGATAGCACAAGTGGTTCGAAAAAAAATCGTATAATTCGATAGCTTTAATACTTTTACCATAGAGTAATATTTTAATTTATTAGTGCCACTCAGTATACCGGGATTATAACAGTAAGCGATCCTTAATAATTATAATGTTTATTTAAAAAGGGTTTAAATTAAAATACATACAATATAGGGCTGAAGCTTTTGAAAATAGTAAAAAGTGAAGAAACATAAAAGTAGGATGAAATCCATTGGAAAAGGAAGATAATATAACAAAAATGAAAGGAAAAATAATTTACGGGCGATCCGAGGTCAGGAAGAGGAAGGGGGTGAGTTTTTAAGGGTAAAGAACGGTTTATCTCGATTTCCGGAAAAACTACAAGTCCTATGGAAAAAAGTTAAATGGTAAAGTTGTAGGTAATAAAAAGATCTACAACTTTCGTTTTTACACTTTTTTCACATAACCCCAAAATTTATGTGAAAAATTCAAATAATCAAGTTTTTGGTTTTTTAATTTTCTTTTACAAAAAAAAATTCCTTTACGAAATTTGGTGAAAACTTAGGCTTTTTATTTCCCAAACACACTGTAAATTTTTTGATTTAAAACATTTTTTCACCTTATTTTGACTTAATATCGAAAAAGAACCCTAATTTTCAATCGAAAATTCTCCCGTCAAAATGTCTGCTTTTTTAAAAAAGTCGGTGGGCTTTTTGTTGGTTGAAATCTCTACTTTCTGATGGTGTAAAAAATATATATTCATTACTATGGTAAATGTTCTCAGAAAATGCAAAGAAACGAAAAAACTAGAATCCGAACTTTTTTTTATACAATTTGTACAATTTTGAGCTATTTATTAAAATTAACACTTTAATTACTCGAAAAACGTTATATTCCATGTTACAATGATAAACAAAAAAACTACAAATCCATTAAACATAAAGATTGCAAAAAACATGCAAAAATAGTTGTTCTAAATATTAAAGATAGAATTTAAAAGGGATTTCATCTAAAAAATGTGACATCTGCAATTTTTTTCAGTAAAAAAGTTGATTTATTAAATTCTAATTACTTTTATGTCATAGAAAATCTCATACCCAGACATCACACCAAATCCTTTGGATATCTACTGAACATCCCAATATCCACTGAATGTCCAGTCCATTGTAGATATCTATTTTATATCCATGAGATGTAATTTATAGACATGCAAATGTCCATAAATAATAGTCATTATATAGCAAATTATTAAAAAATTACGCCATTGTGGCTAATAGTACCTTTCAGATATTAAAAATTATTTTTTTAAGGTGTATTCAATATCCCATGAACATCCACTAAATATATCAAAGTCTAGGCGCGAACGCAAACCATCGTGGATATCCACTAGATGTTATTTTATTCTGCTTACTAAGTATAGATGGCGATACCTCTATCGCATCTACTCATGCTCGACCCGCCATAATTGAGTTCGATCGAAATTTTTGTCCTAAACAGACTCCATTAGAGACTGGAGTCGAGAATTTCCATTTATTGCTGAAGAGTCCTAATAAGGACGACTTTCTCCTTAGTGGGCAAAATCAAAGGCAGAGTGTTGAAAATATTTTGAGTGTTGAAAATATTTTTTATCTGTTATTCTTTTTCGACGTTATTCAATAATCATTGGTTACTTATGAAACTCTACTAAAGATACCCATAAAATATTTTGCTGAATATCCGAATATCTTCTATATCCTGGGACACAGAAGAAAGAACATACAGAAAAGAAAGTAATGGTCGGAACTTTGAAGTTGATGGGATAGAAATATTTGACCTTGAGTTCCACCACAGAGATACTCTGAGAAAACGTAATTATTCACAGTACACGCGAACGTAGCTATTCACTGAACCTACACTGCAAAAACTACATTTCTCTTTTACATAATTATGTGTCATATTTTATGAAAATTTGCATGAATGCATTTGAAACTATTCTCGATTTAAGTAAATTATTTTTTGATTTGTAAAACTTTCAAAAATAAAAATTATAAAGTTTTAAACAATAGTTTATTTTACCCTGTCATAATGAACTATTAATATTGTGCCACAAATCTCACCGGTCATTTATGATCCATAAATATAAATCAATTGGGATAATTGTTAAAAAATCATTAGCTAAAGCCTATTTTAGGGATTTTATGAATACAAAAAAAGAAAAATAAAATAACGTGTATTTATGCAATTGATAAGTTTATAATCTAGTGCATGTATTTTATTAAAATAGAACTGTTTGAAAATTAAAATAATTAAAATTGTTTACACAGATTTATAGAGCAAGCCGAATTTATAATACATAGATAAGTAGCTTTATTAAAATAGCTATATACAACAAAAATATAGAATAATTATATAAACGGTACTTATAAAAATATTAAATAATGAGTAATTATTTTTCTTCTTTTTGCACCAAACAAACGTTTTCTCAGCGTTGCTATCTTCAGTCGCAGTCTCTGCTTTCTTGGAGTGTTTGATGATAACACATTACCCGTTTAAATGTGTGCTGTTACACAAGGTAGAGAAACAAATGGTTGACTATACACTTGTTCAATAAATTCTACTTCTGCTGAAGTTGAGGGTAGACACAAGTTGTCTTTGCCTTCTTCGCCATGAACAACAAATTCCTCTAAAAAAAGAAAGAGAAACCAAATTTTTATCAGATCAACTTAGTGTCAAGAAGGTGCATCATTTGTCAGAATTAAATGTTTGAGTCACACTTTTTAGCCAGATGAAATTTAAAATAATTTTATAAAATGTGAATATATTTCTGTGCCTAGGAGCTAAACTGCACTGTCATTCTAGTCAACTTTTTAGTACAGCAGATTGAATAATGTTAAATTATTAAATTTCAACTAGATGTGCATTTAGACACCCATTTATTGTCACAATATTTATATTTTTTACTAACCTAACTACTAAAACTACTTTATTTTAATTTGCATAAGTTGTTGTATGTCGACATAGTGCAGTTTACCTCCGAGGTAGTTCTACAAAATGGAATGTGTGGGTTGATATTCTAAGATTATTAGTACTTATCATTTTATTTTTTAAACTACTAAATGTAATGTAAAAAAATGACAAGACGTGTAACAAACTTTTTGTAACATTTAACTACAAATTTTATTTATTTACCTTGCGAAACTGTGACTTTTCGTAGGTTCTGAATGGGGAAATACTGTTCGGAATGCATTTGCATATAATCGTTTTCTTGTTTCTGACTGATAAACGAATTTATCCTTGAAGTGTAGTTCACAAATTTTGTAATTTTTACTTAAGTGTTCAACACCCTTTCCCAATAAGTTCTCTCTATTTGCTGCCTTAAGCCACAATTCAAGTCTGAAAAATACATACAATCTTTGTGCTATCATGTTATGGCAAGGTCAATTCCTATTTCACCCTCAAGGTTTCATACCTACCTCACTGGATCTTTCACAAGAGTGAACAATCCTTCTTTGCCACCTGTTATTGAGGTACATTCACGATAAATAAAGTATATCCTCCTCCTCCTCCTCCTCTTCTTTGACGTGGCATTGTTTATAAACCTAATCTTAATACGTACAATAAAGTCTTAAATTAACAACTCCACAATTAAAAATATCAACAAAAACTAAAAATAAACCACTAAAAAACCGTAAAAGTTATCGGAATATTCGCTAAAAACAACCAAAAATCCAAAACGACTAATAAAAACACGACAGGAAAAAAATATTGATTTTCCAACAGCGACAGCAGTGACAGCTTCGTGCATCTGCTATAAAAGTGTGAACTGTTGCACTTCGAACAAGTAACAAATCTACGGTTCAATTTTGACAATGCGCCACCATGAAGAAGGTGTGGCTTCGGTTGCTAGGTTCCTGTTTTAGCCCTATGTTTCTTTTCTGTATTGTTTTTTATCCTGTGCCTGGGATATAGACGGACATTTGGTTGGATATCCATATTGGATATATTGAATATCCACAAAATATATTCTGTGGATATCTCTGGGATTTCTTGTATTTTCTGGAAGATACCCATTAGATATTTTGCTGAATATCCATTAGGATATCTTCTATATTCTGGATATAGACGGACATTTGGATATCCATATTAGATCCACGGAATATTTCTGATATCCTGTGGATATATTGGATATCCACAAAAGATATTCTGTGGATATCTCTGGGATTTGGTGTGTTGTCTGGGATAATATATAAATATACATGTAAATTGTACTATTGAATTTAGATACTTTATACTGATTACGTTATTCATTATATTTTTAAATACATCAGTCTTGTTATTTATAAATACCTTATCTTGAATTCTAATCACTTATCCATTAGTTTTTGTCTCTTTGATGGCATTTCTTCATCGTTAGATTCGACAAACCTTCCCGATTCTAGTCGATGTTTGAAATCTTCAAGACCATCACCGTCTTCGTCTCCAATATTATTTCCAGTCTCCATTAGTTTTTCATCCACAATTTCATCTCGTAGGTTTTTTCTTCCACATTTGGAGCATTTTTTAGAACCATGACAATTTGAGCATAAATTTGTGCATCTTAAACCATGTTTTTAGCAGCCAAATTTTAAACTGTTTCATCCAGTTTCACAGCTGCAGCAAATAGTTTTGAGAAGTATTTTCGAAATTAATTCTTTTTCTGTAAATTTGGGCATAATGCCACGTTGATGTTGCTTCCAGCCCAATCTGTTGCTGTCAGTTCGTTACCCAGCCAAGTTTGAAGCTGATAATATGCCCTGTAACATTGTTCTTCTGCTGCACCTTCTGTGGGTTGGGAGATTTGCCAATATGAAAGATGATTTAATTTTTGCCAATTGATATTTTCGAAATCTTAATTGATTCAGTGTTATATTATCATTTTTACATTTATAAATAGATTTGATTAATTGTAATCAATATCTTCTTTGTTTGCAACTTTTCTTTAAAAAATATTGGCCAAATTTTTATCGTCTAATAATGAATTTACGATACTTTTCTTTCCTTTTTCGGCAAATCAGTAATACGATTTACATGTATATTTATATATTATGAGATTTTCTATGACAGAAATGTAATTAGAATTTAATAAATCAACATTTTTACTGAAAAAAATTGCAGCAGTCACATTTTTTAGATGAATTCCTGTTTAAATCCTATCTTTAATATTTTGAACAACTATTTTCACATGTTTTTTGTAATTTTTATGTTTTATGGATTTGTACTTTTTAATTTATCAACGTAACATGGAATTTTACGTTTTTCAAGATATTAAAGTGTAAATTTTAATAAATAGCTCAAAATTGTACCTAATGAATGATTAAAAAAAAAAAAAATCGGATTCGAGTTTTTTCGTTTTTTTGTATTTTCTGAGAACATTTACCATGGTACTTACTGTATATATCTTTTTACACCATCAAAAAGAGATTTCAAAGATCAAAAAACCCATCGAATTTTTTTAAAAAGCAGATATTTTGACCGGAGAATTTTTGATTGACAATTAGGGTGCTTTTCCTATATTAAGTAAAAATTAGTTGAAAAAATAAATATTTTAACTCAAAAAAATTACAGTGTGTTTGGGACATAAAAAGTTTTCACCAAATTTCGTGAAAAATTTTTGTTTTTGTAAAATATAAAAATAAAAAACCAAAAACTTGGTTATTTCAATTTTTCACATAAATTTTGGGGTTATGTTTCTTCCACCTTCTTAGCGCTTTCTATAATAATATCGTCTACCGTTTTCTCCATACTTTCGAAATTCACTACCGTATGATTCAGTGGCGAATTCTCCGCACTTTCGAACTCACCGTTATTGTCACTATCCGGGGAATCTTCTATTTTATTCGGCGATTGTAAATCTCTATAAACCTCCTCTGACTCGCTAGAATTTTTTAAAGTTACATCTTTCTCCATACTTTTTAAAGTGTTGACATTTTTGCTCGATAGAGCGTTTCCGTCTGTACTGGTGATGGGTATATGCTAGGTCAATGACAGTTTCTAGTCCTGAGTTATTGTCAAGTATAGTGGTTTTCTTAGAAATTTTCTCCAAGCTTTTTTTTTGACAAGTTTGTCAAGGGATACCTCCCTGCTTTTTGGTTTGGAAATTTTCTCTCTGGACTTGGGTTTAGGAGTACTTAAATGTTTGTAAGGGTAGAACAGAAGTAAAAGTTGGAAAGGCTTTTGCCAGTTCTCCCCCTTTATACACATAAATTGACAGGTTTGCTGCGGATCTCACCGAAGTGGACGCGATACATTGGTGTACAAAATTATTTTATAAATGTTAATAACAATTTCGAGTAAATAGTTTAATAAATTGTGAATAGCTGTTGAAATTTTGTAAAATTATGATTTGAATATTATAATACATGTTTAATAATTATTTATAGTCCATAAATACATGCGATTGTCCGGTTCCGCCGATAACAATTTAAAATTACTTATTCTATGAAACAACACTGGCAGGTAAACATTACTAAAATTACTAAAATTACGTTTAAAATTCTCGAAGCCGTCCGACGTGGTTTGACGTTTACCCCTTCTCTACCTACCAAAAGCCTTGCCAACTTTTACTTTCCCTATTCGCTCCGTGCGCGACAGCAGCGCCAATTTGTTTTGGTATTAAAGGAGTATTTCTGCCTATACTGACAAATACAATTTTTAATAGAATTCGTAAATAAAAAGTATATATGTTAGTTTTAATAAAAGTATATGGATTTATAAAACAATTAAAACATTAATTTATTATTATATATTTTTCACGCTTAAATTGAAGAAAATTATGTATAATCATTAAAAATCAATAATAAAATATAGGCAGGCAACAGTATTTACTGGAAAATGTATGAGAAGTTGCCTAAGTCTAATAAGTTGTCATTGAAGAAACCATTTATAATAGCGTGAAGTTAAAATGTATAAAAAGGATCGCTACTTATATTTTCATTTTTGTTCTAAAGAAAACATAGAATGAATGATTAAAACTGGTTTCCGATCAGTAAGTCACAAAATTGCATACCAGCCAAATATTATAATCAACGGCAGAAATCTTGAAATCTAGTCCTTGCTGAATGAACATTTAAGAATAAAGGGATATTAAAGAACATCGTAAAATGATAATTTATTGTTTATTTAAAAAATTTCTAGTTTATGATGTCTACTATTTCCAGCATTACTGTTATTATCACAAAAATAAAGGTAATTTTTCTTCTTATTGTACACCTATCCATTTATTTCTTTGATTTAATTTCCACTTTGTTAGTGAAATTTGTTATATAAGTTTCACTGTTTTTTTGCTAGTATTTGTACAATTTTCAACACAGCAACTCCAGTTGCTTATTGTGTTGTTTTTACCTACTTTTTTGAAAAAAAGTAAACTGTATACGTGTATTTGATATGCCAAAATTACAAAATATCCCCCTAAAATGCACGAATTATCCGCAGCTAGCGCTAGTATCGCTTTTGCTTCCCTTTCCATGACTTCGCACGGAGCGAATAGCTGTAGCTACTACTTCTGCTTCTGTGCGTGGGAGACGTTTCTGAGTGTTCTCGTACATTTAAAGTTGGGGCTTTCCTTGTATTGCTCTCGGTTTTCCTCCTGTTGTATAATGTAATGCACTTTAGTTGCTCCTGATTAAGTGTTAAGGGTTGGTCGTCTGTGGCTACCTTTCCGGGTTTCTCCATACACGGCGGTTGTGGTACCGAATAGGTTTTTACTTTACCTGGCTCGACACGATTTTGTAGATTCGTATGTTATGTTAGACACCTGGTGGCCCGAAGCTGAACTAAATAGCAGCGTTTAGCGATAGACCTGCCTCTGATAAAGTACAGAGGCTTACAAGGAACTATCAGGTGTAAGTTGACATAATTGGTCTCATTTTGTTGGGAATTTAGTCGACTTTAATAACTAAAAAAAGTAACTTTTCCAAAAAAACCCACTACTTAGGAGTAAAAATTGTCGAAACCTAAAAAAAACTGTAAAAAAAACTATTTGGTCTACCAAAACCAAATTATTCTCATTTAATTGTAAATTTAGTCTACTTAAAAAGTGTCCATAGTAACTTTTGCAAGTAACTATCAACTCATAAAAAATCAGAACTACCTCATTTGATGTAAGGCAACACTTCTTTTTTGGTACGATTTCCATGTACTACTATTTATCAAAAATACTTGCTCAATTCGCCTACAGTTAGTTATTTGGAACTCGCTATAATTTTTTTCACTACTTTCAAAATATTTTCAGGAATTGAGATAGTCACCAAGTTACTCTTAAACTCCGGTGCCGATGTAAATGCTCAAAACGTTTATGGTAATACTCCTCTGCATATTGCTTGTTTGAATGGCCACCTAAATATTTGTCAAGACCTTGTCACTTCCGGTGCAAACTTGGAAGCTGCAAATTTTAGGGGCCAAACACCCTTGCATATTGCAGCAGCAAGTACACACGGAGTAGATTGTTTAACTTATTTATTAAGGCAACATGTTGATTTGAATTGTCAGAGTTTGGATGGTCGAACACCTTTACATATGACTGCTATTCATGGCAGGTTTACAAGAAGTAAAACGCTAATTGATAATGGTAAGTTGTAGATAATCTATTAGAATATTAGCTTGTTTTTTATTTACAAATTATTAGTGATTTAGCTTCAATTATTTATTTTCTCCATAAGATATTTTCCTATTTTTTTGTATAGTTTGTTGTAAAGTAATAATCCTAGTCTATAATATTTTAAATGAACGGTAGGAAATGAGTCCTTTACAACACAATGATAATTATGAATTTATTTTTGAATCGACGCGTTTCGAAGCCTAAAACTTCATCATCTGGCATTCCTAGTGGGTAAGAGAAATTAATATACTAACAAGATGGCTATTATTATTATCATTAATATTTATGCTTAATAATTGACAGCTTCAACTTTTATGTTAAATCTTAAATTTCTTCTTTTCTATCAAATGAATCAATGACGTATTTGGCCTTTTTTTTAATAGACAACAGATCATGACAATTGACAATACACATATGATTATGTTGTCAGATGTTTATAGTTTTGTTCCAACAAGCTCTAAAACGATATTTCGGTACAAGTCATGCGCTGTATACAATTTTTGTGTATCAGCAATGTTTACCGAGTATAAAAGGCCTCTTTTCTGTCTTAAATTTCTGCTTCTTTTTATCTGTTATAAATTTGAGATGTAAATCCGTTAAAATGTCCTTACTTAAACCTATTTTTGAATAATAATATTTTTAAATAAAATAAACTAGTAAAAATATTAATAAAAGCACGTTTAAAACTCAAATATCTTAAAAATTATTATAAGAACACAACTGGCCTCTTACACATTTCTTCAGTAACCAACATTTTGTTGACTGCAGAATTGTCTTATTAGAAAAAGATTATTAAAAAATAAGCACTAATGCTAATTATAAAACGTCTGTGACCTTAAAAATTCAAAATATTTTACGAGGGTAAAATGTATCTAATCTAATATAACCTAGCTTTCTGATCATTTCTCTTTTTGGTTTAAAAATTTATTTGTAATCGAATTTTGTTATAGATTTATATTTTTTAATACAAATTACATCATGAAGGTCTGTGCAGTGAAAAACTGCTAAAATACTCCAGACCAATAGGGAGGAGGCATCGAGGTCAACATAATTTTAAAAACCAAAAAACATAAATTTTGTAATGACCACACTAATTTTGTCTTCAAGTGGCTTAAAACCTGAATATTTTTTACTTTTAGAGGTATTTTTTTCTCATGTGTCAGCAACCAATGTGCTGATTGGAGACCCCAGACCAATAGGGAAGAGGTACCGAGGTCATTAAGATTTGAGCCAGAATTTAACATGGGAAGTATAGGGAGTGACAGCCCTGTGCCCTTAGTGTTATTAGATTATTAGTAATGTTAATTTTGATTCTTAAAATTAAATCAGCGTTTTCTTGCTTCTACCAATAGAATTTCACCATAGTTATTTTCTCTTACCTACTAGGAATGCCAGAAGATGAAGTTTTAGACTTCGAAACAGTTCGGTTCAAAAAGAAATACATCATTGTGAGATATAAAGGAAGTTTTATTTCTTACCCTTCATTTAATAAACCAACTCACACATGGCTACCCCAAGATTGTATAATATTGTATTTTTGTTATAACACAAAATTCAAATGGATTCACCCATTCTCAATGCAACTTTATGCTGTAAATAATACCAAGAGGAAATAAACAAACAGTTGCGTTTTACACCTTAAGCACATTATCAAGAGCGACGTTCCTCATCCATTGTGACCCAGCATTGAAGAAGAATGAATTGGTTCCATTGCTTCACTCGGAAGCACTTGTTGGGATCCATAGGTTGATCTGATATTGGACAGCTACTCATACACAGAGATAGCAGATTATTTATTGCTAAACACCAGAGCAACTATGATTTGCAGACGTTAAAATAACAAACTTCAGTGTTACCTTTTTGGAAGGAGTGAAAAAAGGCAACTCTTGTTATTGTTAAAGAGGAAGCTATCATCTTTCATTTGACACCAATTGCGTTAAAATAGAAGCAAGCACCCTTTAATGGAATTTTGACAGGTCATGATAGGAAATTTTAGATTTTCTATTGAAAAAGAATTATCAGAATTAGAAACGACTCAGCTAATGTACATACAACATACAAACAATATCTTTAATATATTTTGTGGGTTTGGAAGATGATGACAATTAATCGCTTCCACATCTTTACATTTCGTTGACTTGTATCTGGAAAGACGTGCCACTGTCCATCTCGCTTCTGATAAGTAACTAATTTAATAAAAATGCTTCACCTATTCCAGAACCCACGAACTGTAACTGTCTGCTAGGTCAGAAGGTTTTGTTTGACTGCCAACCAGCACTATTTTAATAACTATTTTAGTTTGTGATTTAGTTGCTTGAAGATTGGGGAATGGTTTTTATTCTATACAAATAGGAAAATAGTTTCTATTGCGGTAGTTGCTTTTATAACAATTGGCAAGGATATTACACATTTCTAGTTTGGGTGATATACGAGAGTTTCCTATTTTTTACGTAAGGTCCGTTTAAAAAATATTACATTTAAAAATGAAAATGATTTTTTTTCTTATATTCTACTATATTTAAGTACTTTTCTACATAATTTCCATTTTTGTTCAAGAATGTTAGAATAAGAGTTAGACATACGTTCTAGTATGAACGTTAAGATTTTTTATGTGTGTGCACATTGTAGCAGATAATAATGTGTGTGTTAAGACCCCCATTCACAGCACTCCAAATGGAATGATTCCATTGAACGACATCCAAATTAATTTTACATTTACGGTCACTCCAAATGGATGCATGAATGATGTAGTTTTTGTGTTATTTTTTTTTTTTAACCAAAAATTGTCAAGACAGATGATGAAGCAATCTTCTTTTGTACTGTGCCTTTATTTGCGTTCTTACCTTTTCTTAAAAAAAAAACAATGCAGATTCTATTGCTGCAATGGCAAGTCCCTATATCGCTCGATTATTTCTATAACAAACTCCCAACCCAATTCAGCCATTTTTTCTATGTAAACACTATCTACAATCCAGAAAATTCCAAGATCCAATTCACTCAAGCACCACAAGGTACTGAATACTCTGAAGAACAGTGTTGCCAAAATGAGGAAATAGTTTATAATACGTAAAGTGATTAAAACGTAATATATAACTTCTTAAAATTGTGGAATTAAAAAAATATTGCTCAGTTCATATTATTAGCTTTTATAAGTTAAGTGGATACTGTGAACTTTTATTTACCCTGTAAACATTTTTTTCATCATTTTTTATCCTTTTGAAAAATAAGAATGATAACTTGACATTTTTGTCAAAGGGGTAATACCGTACTAGCATGGACCAAAAATTAATAAATGTATGTTAGATTTTATTAATTATTAAGTCAAATAATTATTTAGTTACCAAGTGATTACCGATAGAACACAATGCGTGAGAATCAGCCAACACCAACAGCTGATCACACTAGACACTCAAGGCGACTCAAATCGTTCTGCCTGGGGGAGCGCCGACGACGGTCCGCTACTACCGCATCAGTTCCGCGCACTCCCCGCTCTTGACTGCCGATGTTCTCTACATTACTACAATTGGTAATCACGCAAAAATTTGTTTACCTGCTAACACGGCCATACTGATCTGTATTTCGCTCTTGAAATATTCGTTAGAAACCTCATTCCAGCCAGGCCTTCACATTGGCACAGGACTTGGAATGATGTTTCCTCTTCGTCACAGAACCTGCACAAAGTTGCTTCTTCTGCTGGATTGATGACACTTTTAAGGCGACAGTGTCCGGTAAGAACTACTGTTATCCTAACGATGTGACGCTTTTGATCCAAGTAGGTCTTTGCGTGAACTTGGCCCATGGTTCCTTGATAAACTGTTTGGCCTGTCTCAGTCTTGGCTAGTTTTTCCACCATTCCTGAGACCCTTTTTGCATCCATTGTTTCATGGATGCATTGTACAATGCCTTAGCCACTCCACAGAAGGGTTCGGGGCCTGTCATGGCCTTATCTGAGCCTTCTCGGGCTTATTCGTCGGCCTTTTCGTTGCCCTAATATTCCTCATGGACTGGCACCCAGGCTAAGGTCACCTTGTTTTGACTACTTAGCTCTGCCAGGTCTTCTAGACCGTCTTTCACCAGTCGTGATTTGATTTCTGATGAGAGAATTGCCTTTAGAACTGCTTGGCTATCAGAGTATATGGCAATAGTTTTGCCCGATACTTGCTGATGGACAATTGTTCCTTTTTGCACCATTTGTTCATCATGTTTAGAGCTGTTTGAGCTCGCTCCGAGACTGTGCCTGCAAATCGCCCCCTGACGATAATTGCTAGGTCGTCTGCGTATCCTAGGCACTGGTAGCCTTCTTTGGACAATGTTTTGAGTAAAGTCGTCTACAAGAACTGACCACAGCATTGGAGATAATATTCCTCGTTGTGGGCAGCCCCATGTAACTTTTGCCTATATGGTTGCCTTTCTTAGAGTGGATAAAATGACCCTGTTCTCTAGACGGGCAGTAATCCATTGGCATATTGTAACTGGGACGTTTCTCTGTTGTAGAGCATTGGTTATTGACCTGGTTGCGGCATTGTTGAAAGCTCCTTCGATATCTAAAAAAGTGGCTATTGCGATTTCTTTGTCACCTATTGACTTTGAAAGCAGCCTGTTTAGATCGTCCAGCGCTAGGTCAGTTGACTTTCCTGGCAGGTATGCATATTGGTTGGGATGTAGCGGATTTATTTTTAGTATCTCGTCCCTGATATATCTATCTATTAATCTTTCTACAGTTTTAAGTAGGCGTTTGGTCTGTGATCTTACCTACTTTGGCCAGGTAGTCTACTTTCGCCTTTTGTCATATTGCTGAGATATATCTCCAGGCAATGCATGCTCTGAAGATTTTGCATAAATGTGGCATTAACACATCCTTACCCTTCTGAAGCAGAATTGGATATATTCCATCCAACCCCGGGGATTTGTGTCTTGAATTTGTTGATAGCCCAACTAATCCTGTTTCATCTTGTGATTTCGGAGGCCAGCTTCCAGTCTATTGGAGTTGGTCTGATCCCCTTGTGACTGTAGTTCCCTTGGTCTCCTGAATCTAGTCCTGTTAGGATAGTTGAAGCCGGAAACTTTCCTCTAGTGTCGTGGTGCAAGTGTAATCCTCTTTTTTGAGGAATCCCACTTGACTAGATGTACTGTCTTTGGCTATAACTCTATTGATTCTGGCGCTGACGGTAGTCTCTGAGACCTCTTCACAGAACTTCCTCCAGGAGTTTCTTTTATCCTTGCGTACTTGTTTGTTATACTCTGTGAGCTTATTTTTATAAGTAGTCCAGTCTTGTGTGGATTTGGCTCTGTTGAATAGCCTTCGCACCTCGCCCCTCAGGCTATCTAGGTGTTTATTCCACCAGACAGTCTTTCTCGTTTGGCATCTCTCTTTTTCGGGACCATTTTCTTGGTAGGCATCAGTAATTGCCTTGTTTACCAAGTTTACTGTCCTTTCGAGTGTTTTTGTTTCTCGTACATTGGTGGTTTCATCCTTGAGAGACTCCTCGAGGGATTTTATGTACCCTTCCCAATTCGTCTCTCTCGGATTTCTAAACCTGTCTGCTATAACGAGTTGAAATTGTATGTGGAATCGGATATGTCTGTGATCGATGGTTCATCCCACACATGCCAGTCCCTGATTTGGTCATTTGTGCCTCTCGAACACAGGGTCATATCTAGGACTTCTTTTCGGTTAGCAATGACCAAAGTTGGTTTGTTGTCTTTATTGACAATTTCTAACCTTTCACCTAGAATTTATTCTAATAGTGACTAACCTCTTGGAATGATGTTGGTGCTTCCCCAGATCATGTGGTGTGCATTCGCATCGCATCCTATAATGAGGTTAGATTTCTGCTCCTCGCAATGGCCAATGATTTTGCCTAGTATTGCTGGGGGGCATATTCTCTCCTCTCCCGCGAAGTAGGCGGAGCATACAACATAGCTCTTCTCTCCCTCTTTTGTTTGGATTGATAGCATAGCTGTAACAAAATCACCATTACTATACAATTAACCCTGTGGCTGTAGATTACACAAGCGCGGAGTTTTTTGTTTCCTTTGCTGTACAATAGCACATCCTTCAACCATTGTGTACTAAGGCTGTCTGCACAACGTACTACTGTGTATCTCGGCCTGTGTGTGCGTTTGGCAAAACGCACCTGTGGCCCTCCCATGGGGATACCTTTGTAGGCACTTATGATTGATTCTTCGACAGCTGTTCGCTGCTCTGTTTCCATAATTGCCTCTGGAAAACCGGTTCTCACCACTGCGATATTTGTAATGGTAAGGGCCTCTTTGAAAGTTATCCCTTCAAGTTTGACCATTTTTTCCACTTTTCGATCTGCAGAGAGGGTATTTTGGCCTTTTTGTGGTCTTTTTATCGACCTGGTCGGCCTCGGTAGTCGAAGTTTGAGGTGGCTTAACTTGGGATCTGACAAAGCTTTACTTGATTATGCCTCGTTTGCCAGCAATGAAATCTTGGCCAGATTTTACCAGGTTGTTTAGCCTTGCTCTTCGACCGGATATGACAAAGAATCTGACTTCTGTGTCTGACATTAGGTCACAATCTCCTCTTCGGAGGTGACCCTTCTGGATCTGAGCCTTGTAGATGTTGTTGGCACTTCTGCCTAGTCAACTTCCGTGGTCTGTTTCGCTATCTCTGGCTTTTCTGTCTGAGATTGGGCGGGCGGCCGGTATCCCGAGATACCGTTTGATTCAGCTGTTTCGTTGAAGGCACAGCTGCTATTCATGCCTCGGCACGGTTTACTGACACCTTAGATTAAACCTGGCGTTCCTCCTTCTGGGTTAGTTTTCAATGGCTCCTACTTACAAAGGCATAGCATATACAAGGTGTCTGTAAAAGGTCTTTACAAAAACATACCACATATTCCTTAGACCAAAATAAGTCGATTTAAGTAAAATTACCTTAGTACAAAGTTGCTTCGTTTGGGCTCCAGAGGGCCTTGAAGTTACAATTTTTAAATCGTTTTTCCCATATAAATTTAAAACGGCATATGCGATTTTGCTGAAATTTGGTATATTGGTATATTTAAAAAATCAAGTTCTACTTCTATGTATTATTATCGGATAAAATTTAAATACCATTTTTTTGTCACATAAAACTCTATCAATATACCAAATTTCAGCAAAATCGCATATGCCGTTTTAAATTTATATGGGAAAAACGATTTAAAAATTGTAACTTCAAGGCCCTCTGGAGCCCAAACGAAGCAACTTTGTACTAAGGTAATTTTACTTAAATCGACTTATTTTGGTGTAAGGAATATGTGGTATGTTTTTGTAAAGACCTTTTACAGACACCCTGTATATACCTGTGCCTTTGGCCGTAGGGTCGTATCCTTAAACTGTAAGCCCCTCTGCTAAAGTGAGGACCCGTAAAGTTACGACAGGATAGATTTCGTAAAGGATTTTGGGGGTTTTTATATCCCTTTACCCTACTTATATCTGCCACTAGCCAGAGATTTTGGTTCTCCTTTTATCCACCACCTGGAGACGCGTCCGTTAGCCTCTCAACCCACGGGTAAATTTGATTCAATTTTTGGGTTCAATTGGAATAAAATAGGTTGAATTATTTTAGCTTTTTTAAGATAAACAAAACGAGAATAATGAAATAAGTATATGCCAACAGTGGATATTATACCATCCGGTGTCCCTTATTATATATATTATTCACTACAGCACGATATTTGTTAGTAGTTACATCTTCTGTATTTTTGTTTTTATGTTTTTGTACGTGTATGTATGCTGTATTAGTAATTTAGATAACATATTTTATTTTATTTAATTCCTATTAATTTAACCTATGTTATAATATTATATGTTGTAACCTGCTGTTAATCATTTGTTGTAGTATTGTAGTGAATAAAATTACGTTCTGTTCTTTTGCCGTATCTCTCAGTCGACCGGGTTCTCGATTGTCTTAAATGTTATAAACGATAACGAACAGAGTACAGACAGATAAAGTAGCTGCAAATGGCTTACACATAAGCAAAAGGCGTGCTGGGCATGTACGCGAATGATCATTGCCATGCGATTTTAAATCTTATTCACAAACGGACCTTACTTTAAAATAAACCTCGTATAATTAACTAAAGTAGAGTATTGTCCCAAATTTTAGGATTTCAAGGAAGAAGGAACTTTCCAGGTTTCTCGATACTATTGAAACCAAAAAAATAGAAAAATATGGAAAATCAATAGGCAAAAATTTGACTTAAAAACTTCCTAATTTATTTTTAATTAATTTTAATTTATAAATAATTTTGCTTCGTTAAATTGTGCTTGTTCCATATTTTTAAATTTGTTTAATTAATTTAATCACTTTTAGGTGCTCAAATAGATTGTGCAGATAAAAATGGCTGTACCCCATTACATATTGCCGCACAATATGGTCATGATTTGTTAGCAAACACTTTGCTTACTTTTGGTGCTAATCCATCCAAAAAAGGGTAAACAAGTTCCACGTCTATACTAATTCTATTGCTGATACATTTTTTTCTAATATTTTTCACACTTTTTCTGCTTGAGCAATGTTTGTGATTTAATCTGGGTGTTTGGTTGAATATGGTCCAAATAAACTAACTGTTAGTTTTGATTTTGTTTAGAAAGTGTTGTGTTGGGTCGATGTCTTCTATATGTTTTTTTTTAATTTAATGTAAAAATATGATATGTCCAACACATAACTTTAGTGTAGAGTTATCAACCATATTTAGTATGGTCCATAAAAAGTATTCATAAAAAATGTTTAAAACATTTTTTCATATCTTCATAACCAACGAAAATTCTGAAAAATTCGAATTTTAGCATTTTCTTCAAATGTCTCTTGCGGTCCTTTTAGAGAAATTATGTGAAGGACAAAAATGACACTGTAAACAACTTATTCAAAAAAATGTTCTTCTATTATAAAAAATAACATAAATATACCTTACATTAGAAAAATTACCCCATATAAAGTACCTCCAGATTGTTCTTCAAAAACTCGAGGTCGAAAAAAATCATGATTCCTATACTTTTCTTATTGGATTCAGGAAAGATCAGAAGTTAACAAAATCCCTGTACATCTACCTATAGCTACTTTTTTGTAAATTTTTCACAAATATTTTACTAAAATTGTTACTGAAAAGCTTATTAAGGACGGGGTATCCATATATATAAAAACCGTATGTGGGGAACAAAAGTTAAATCGACTAACTTACTTATTAACTTACTATTGAAAATTTATAAATTTATAACTTTCCAAAAAAAAACCAATCATAACAACCCAGGGCCGTAGCTAGCCCCACGTTTCAGGGGGGGGCTAAACAAAATCTTGGGGGGGGGCTTCATTTTTTTTATTAGAGTATAAAAATTGCAAAAAGACATTAGGTTTTGTTTTGAATTCCTTCCTCTGAGGAGGGTATTAAAAAAACAAACAATTACAAAACACATATTTATTCAATAAAAAAAAATTTGTTTAAACAAAAGAATAAACTCTACAACAACAAAATATAAAACGTCTTTTCCAAAGAACATCTAACTGGTTGAGGGTTGAGTTAGTAAAAGCGGCATCAAATATGCCAAAGAGTCAAAAAATTATTTTTTTTATTAATTTTCAGAATAATTGCAGTTTCCTATTTTTTAAATTAATAAACTCAACCAGCAGATTTTTTAATATTTATGTTTTTTGTTCTCTTTTTCAAATGTTAAATAGGTAAGGTTTGCCAGTCTCGGATGTAACATTGACCTCCGCTGAGGTGGCTGAGGTCTATCAATTCTAGTAAGGGTAGAAAAACTGAATTCACAAATAAGAGCCGTACTACAGGAGAAAGTATGGCAAGTCTCTAGAAACTCATAAGTTTCTTTAAAAGCAGTGTTTTGCCTAAAAATACACTGAAAAATATCGGGATTCTCTGCAGTATTCTCGTTTCTCTGTCGATTTATATATTTCTTGACGATTTCTATTTCCGCAGCACTTGTCAATTGAATGCCCAGTTCGGCCAGTGGTTGATATTTTTCAATATCTAATTTTTCTTCTGAAATAATAGCTTCAATTAAATCATTGTTGTCGTTAAATATACGTCTTAGCTCTACTAATATTATGTCAAGAACTTCAAAAAATATTTGTTTGAAATCTGCTTCGCTAACGACTGTAGATCTCATAGGATCGGTAAGTACAAAATTTTCTAACACTTTGCTGGGTTTTCTTTTTTTGGCGGTGATGAATCAATAATTGAAAATTGTACGCTCATTATATTAACGAGCCGGTGGTACTCATCATTATTTCTCTTTTCTTCAAGCGTTTGCACAACTATTTTCATCATGTCAGTCAGTGTGGCCTCCCTGCTCTGTAGAATTTTGTCTGTGCGTGTACTACTATCTATTAGTAAGCAGTTTTAAGTTTTAACAAAATATCTTGGTTTGACACTACAGGGAAATTAGGGGAATTACCGAAATAAAATTTATGGTTATCCGATTTCCAATTTATTGTCTGTGGTTTTGTGTTTATTATGTTTTGATTAAAATGGACAGTAAGCAATAAGTAACTGTTAATAAATAAAGTATTTGTCTTGTAAGAGAATATAATATAAGTAACTCAGAACCATTACTAAAAATATATTGGTATAACGGTTCTACTGTAAAATTTTTATAGTAATTACATTTTTTCCCAATTCACATTTCCAAAAAAAAATCAGTACAATTTTAAAAATCGTCGAGGCGACTCATTGTTCATTGTTTGCATTTTTCAACGGCCGTTAATCGCGTTTCTATATATGGGCAATTTTCTAGGGGGGGCGCAGACAAGCTTTAGGGGGGGCTCAGCCCCCCCTCGCTACGGGCCTGAACAACCCCATTTTATTTCATCTCAAAGGTGCCGTTTAAAATTATTTTAACCCTGATTTTAAACAAATGAAAAAATAAATAGCAAGGCTACCTAAATTCAACCTTTACCTACAATTTGGTTCACTCATATTGATATTGAAATATTGCATGTTTTCTGAAATCGATTTGACATTGTTTATAATTCATTTTTTTTTAAATACCATGTCAAATCGATTAAAAGTGCTTGGACCAAAAATGTCGTCTAAGTTAATTCCTCATTCAATAAATGAGTTAATATACTGTAATAAAGTCGTTGCTCTAATCGAATATATTTTCACCATTTTTTTTTATCCCTACATTGTTTAACAGCCAAATGGATTAAATTCAGTAACTGAATTACTGTGCATATTTACAAAATTCCCAAAACAGATAAATTTTAGATTACAAAATGACAATGTGAAAATGTCACTCCTACCTTCAACCCTCTTCGAGTGACAGTTGCAACTCCCAAATTTGTAAATATGTGATACCTCATTTGAAAGGTCCCTTCAATCTCTATTTAAAATTGCTGTTTTTGAATTTATTGCAAAAATTGACAGTAAAAAAAATAATTTATCTGATCGACGAGATTCGCTACAACACCCTAAACAATTAATAAATAATAGAGTTTTGTTCTTGATAATAAGAAAGCAAGCATAAACAAATTTAATGGCCTTTTTCGACGATATTAACAAAAAAAAAGACATTCTTCATAGTTGGCACATGCCATGAATGGTCAGAGTTGACTACAGATCAGAAACATGGTTTATTAACGATCGTTAAATATTTATAAACCAATGATATATATCGTTATAGAGATTGCTCACCCATATTTAAATATGACTACGAAAAGCGGGTTGCAATAGCGGTTGCAATGGACTATGCTATATCGCCTTTTTAAGTGATTACTGAATAGAACCGTTCTGGCCCAAATGTGTTTTAAAATAAAATTTAAGCATTTGAATATTTAGAAGAAAAAAAAAACAAAAAAGACTAATCTATTTTACTTCAAGACACGATATTATGTTAGTTGTTTTAAAAACATCGATGTTGAGTAGAATTTTCATTAGTACTCGTGGCGACATCTACGTATGATCTATGATTCTACGGGGTCACAGACTACAGATGACTATGACAGGAAAAGCCCTTATATGAAGTTGAAACATAGATGGCGTTACGGGTACTAACATTACCATTTATGAATGGGTATACAGATCTCATAATAACATTACTTAATACCTTCTGTCAAATATGACAGTCACGACCAACTATAAGAAACTTTCTGTATTTGCCAAAAATATCGTTTTATTATTAAAAATCGAAAAAACTCTACGACTGTAACATTTAGGTATAGGGAATGGTCAACAAAAGGTAAAAGTATTTTGTAAGTAGTTTATAAAAATGATATAAGATAACCGAGAAAATCATGGTCGTGATTTTGGGTTACCCTGTATACAAAATGAAAGATATCAAAAACATGATGAGTTGCATCAAAACTAGACTACTACGAAATTATTCTGGCCTTGAGGTAATAACCCTCAATTGTTGATTCTAAATAATACAAGGTGAGATGTAGAACCTAATAAAACCCTATATTGCTGGAATGAGGAAAATGAGCAAAATTCAAATTCGAGATAAAATATAGGGTGTTCCACTAAAAAAAAACATTGGTATGCTCTGACTTTGTGAAACACCCTATATATTACGAAATAATTTTAAAATATGGAGCTGGACTCTAATTTATATTTAAAACTTTTGTTTGGATATTTCAAAACAACTGAGTATAATACAGCATACAGGGTGATATGCTGATTTTAATACCAAAAAGGGTTTTTTTGTTTTCGTAACTGGTGACAATGAATTTTTCGTAATCAGTTTCAACATTGCTGCGATTACAGAAAATGTCACTTTATATGTCAAAATTAGAAAAAAGTATTAAATTAAAGTAAACGTACTAATATTATTTTTTTATAATTAATTTGTAAAAAGATTAGCTCGCTTCCACAGTTCCAGAAAGTATTTTTTCCAGCAATCAATGAAAAATAGATTTTATATTCTGGTCTATTTTATGTCTTCGTCACTACTCGCTAGTCTACTAAAAATCGGTTCGCAATACTCTAATAAGCATTAGTCCGTTTTTTACAGTTTAAGATTTTTGTAATTATTTTCACCATCTGAAAGAAATCGGATGAAATCTAACTTGACCTAAAACCGTTCAGAAATTCGAAGGATATCCTTCCCTTAAGGTCAAAACGTCAGCAACATTTAAAACAAAATGCAGTTATTTTATTTGGCCTATATCCAACCAAACATCCTCCGTTTTGTTTCTTAGATGCCACTAACCTTACTACAACCTTTCAATTAGTAATTTAAATTAGGTTTTAATATCATATTTAACTTGTATAATATAATGTAATTTTTTACAGTTATGAAGGTAGGACACCACTACATATGTGTTGCCTCTCGGGTTATGTGGAATGTGGAAGAAAATTTGTGCAATGTGGTGTTGACCTGAATGATCAAGATGACACTGGAAAAACTCCTACTCATTGTGCAGCATATAAGGGGTAGGCATGAGACATTTTTTCTAACGAAAGAAGTTATATACACTACTCTCCAAAATTAATGCACTACCTTAAATGTGCCATAAGTTTGAAG
The DNA here is from genome assembly GCA_927349885.1 of Psylliodes chrysocephalus. NCBI lineage: Eukaryota > Metazoa > Arthropoda > Insecta > Coleoptera > Chrysomelidae > Psylliodes > Psylliodes chrysocephalus. Next base: position 17,017,597 of record OV651827.1, read on the forward strand.
CTATTTTTCTTCTGAACCGTTGATTGGATTTCGATGATTTTGTTTTTACATTGTAGGTCCATTTCTAAGGAATTACTGTACCAATGTTTTCTGGGAAATGACAACGTTTTACCCATATACAGGGTGTAAAGATAAATTTGTGTTTTTTTTCTTATTTTGCAACACCCTTTTCTCAACATTTTCGTAAAAAAATTCTCGATATCTTTTTAACAAAGAAGAAAAGTCCGTTCAAAGCATAACGTGATTTTATTGAATTGTAATACTCATTAATGGAATATAAGCAGGCAGTTAGCTAATACGTCGCTTGTTTTTAAGTATGCCTAGTCGCTGTGAAGAAGTAATTAGAAATAGAGGCGGAAATACTCGTTATTAAGTGTTTTTAAGAGAGGGAACTTGTTAAAGATTATTTAGGTTATGTTTTCTTAGGTTTTAGTTGTTTTAAATGTCACTAAGTTTTATGTAAGAAGGGTTTTCTTAGCTTTCATTTGCTTTAAATGTCCATAAATGCTTGTTACATTTAAAGTTTTGTATAATCTTTGATAATAGAGATATCAAGATGATTTTTTAAGAAAATGTTGAGAAAAGATGAGCTATCTCTCAATATTAATAAAATGTAGCGTTTGTTTTTAATAAATTCCACAGGATGTTGCAAAATAAGATGAAAAAACACAAAGTTACACCCTGTATATGGGTAAAACGTTGTCATTTCCCAGAAAACATCGGTACAGTAATTCCTTAGAAATAGATCTATAATGTGAAAAAAAAATCGAAATCCAATCAACAACGGTTCAGAAGAAAAATAGCTTCAAACTTATGGTACATTTAAGGTGGTGCGTTAATTTTGGAGAGTAGTGTATATTTTCTTTGTTTATTACTAGAACAAAAAATCCTAATTCTCGGCTGGTAGCCAGCTGATCTTTCCTTATACAGGGTGTTCATTAAAGAATGGGCGAAACTTCAGATATGGTTAGTTTGAACAAAAATAATTTCATTTAAGCCAGTAGTAAAATTTTGCTTGCTTAAGAAGTTACAGGGTGGAGAAAATATTTTTTTTTATATTTTTACTATAATGGGCCATGTTCACATGTGAGATATGCTGTTTTATAAATTATATTGTAATAGTCACTATACAAGTTATTCTAAATAGTCAGTTCGTTAAAAAGCAAAAAGTTTTTAAATTAAGCCCAATTGAAATTTAAAATTTGAAATTATACGTCATCGGGAATAGACCAATCATCTTGTGTCGAAGTTTTTTTTGTTATACAAAACCAAGCCAACGAACAAACCGACACACAGAATGTCGAAGTGACATTAAAATTGACACCACCTAACCTTAGTTTTTTGTTTTGGTTTAATTTTATTATTAATATGAATTTATCAGCTGGATTTATAAAAGTTGAATCAAGTGTTTTACCCATTGTAAACGAAAATATGGTTACCGAGATGATTACTGCATTTTTTAACAATACTCAGTTTACAAAAGACAGAAAGGTAAGACTTTATTTATAATTTGTTTTGATAGTAGGTAGTTACAGTTTATATGGAGCAATACACCTTATAGTAAAACATATTTATCTCAGGTTTTATTTTTAGATCTGCCAAGCAAGAATATGGAGATAATTACTTTTTCCATAAGAGAGAAGGAGACAAATTACACCTAAACATAAAGTAGGGCAAAAACCTTATGATGTGGTTGTTGTAATTAACAAAAATGAAATTTTTAGTGCACAATGCTTAGGATATGCTGCATCTCAAGGTTTGTAATATTTATTATGCTTTTTTGTTTTATATCACATATAATAAACAGTGTATAAGGCCCTTTATTCCTATAAATATTTTTTTCTAATTTTGACATATAAAGAGACATTTTTTGTAATCGCAGCAAGTGTTAAAATAATCTAAAAATAGATTTTGTTAGTGAACCTAGTAATAATTATGATACCAAAGAATGCTGCAAAGCACCTATGAAATTTTGAGTTAAAACATATGCCATATTTTTAGGCTATTTTTATACCCTTTTCAAAAATTTTATGCTCCTCGTTTTGTGCAAAACTTAAAAATGCTCTGATAGCTTCGAACGAAGTCAGCAAAGCACCTCTGTTTTATAAAGTTTTTTCTGTAAAAACAGCAACACCATATATTTATGCACTTGAAATATTATCATTTTTTTTTTTCCAAAAAAAATGATATTTTTAAAAAATACATAGTGCTTGCTAACCTTCGAAAGAAGCCAGCAGAGCAATTCGGTTTTTTAAAGCTTTTTTCTAAAAACCACACCCCATTTTTAGAATATTTTTAGACTCTTGAAATATTGTAAAACTTTACTAAAAAAATTGCTATTTTTAAATAAAACAGGGTGCTTTGTTGGAACAAAGTCAGCAGGACACTTCAGTTTTTTAATTTGTTTTTTGATATATAAAAACAACTACTTATGACACATGTTTAGGCTGTTTTAAAATCCTAAAAATGTGGTAAGTATATTTGTTTTCAGAAAAAAAACTTTGAAGTCAGCAAGGAATTGCGAATTTTTTTAAAAATGCCAAATTTCGAATATTTTATAATATTGTAGGAGCCAAAAAACGTGGTGTGGTTTAAAAAAAAACTGGGGTGCTCTGCTAGATTCGTTTGAAGCTAACACATCATCCCGTAATTTTTTATTTTACAATACTCAATAGCCTAAAATGAGACATAGCTGTTTAAACAAAAAATTGTACTTTTAAAAATAGCAGTTTTTTTCGAAAAGTTCTATAATATTTCAAAAATGTGAAAATGTGGTGAGATTGCTTTTTTTAAGTTTTGAAAATCCGAGGTACTTTACTGGATTTGTTCAGTAAAGCTCTGTTCGTCTTGTTACATAAAATAAGACATTTTGTAGCTGGTTATATAGTTATTTTGTAACTGCATATCTAACCCTTTTATTTTTTTCAGGTGGTTGTAAACATGTGGCTTCATAGAAGAAGTGAGGAACCATCTGTAACATCTACTCAGTGTTATTGGAAAGGCTCTAATTTATCAAAATGCGTAAATATTGATGTACACTTGGCTAGATTGTTAAAGAAACCTCTTCATCCACTACAGGAAAATAAATCAGTACTTTTATATTCTTAGGATTTGTATATATATTTTTTATTTGTAAATAAATTGTTTTTTACTTCATTTTTCTCATTTTTTATTAAAAGGTTAATAAATAAAATTTTCACAGATTTTTATATTTTTGTTTGTAAACAATAATTGAAGAGTTTTTATTAAAAATCACCAATGTTAATAATAATAACTTAAGTCAATATTATTCTTTCTCCTTTTTTAAAGCTACTATCAATAAAGGTATTACTTTAGCTTGATCTAGGATCAATTTTTAATTTTGTGCTATATTTGGTTTGACAGAGAAAACATTATAATCCTTTGACATTGGTTGTTTTTACTTAGATTTCCATAAAAAATAAACAGAACTGCAAACATGTTTTACTATCGTAATAAGGAATAGCAACATTAAATATTTTTTTTTCACATTTATCACTGTTGTCATTTTCGTCAAGGATTGATAAGAAGGCACACTTGCTGGTTTTTTGAAAAAGATGGCAAGAATTGTGATATTTTTAAATTTATCACCAGTGATACCACATGTAGTTACCCGATTTATTGGAATATATAGACTTTGCTACCTCATTCAACTGAACTTGGTTGTTTTTAATATTTATCACTGTGACATAGGCGTTTCTGTTAAAATGTTTCATTTTAAACTGCTGTAAATAGGTGCCTTTGGTTTAGTAGTTTTAGTCCCAAAAAATCTATGCATATACAGGTACTCATTCCTCTTTGATTTGCTCGAAAAGTTAAAATTTTATAAAAAATTACATTGGCTGTTTAAAAACTCATTATAATCCCTGAAATGTGATAATTAGGTAAATTAAATTAAAAAACAAATAAAAAAAGTTTATTAAATTAATATTTACTCTTACAAAATAGGTTCTTGTAAGTTAACAAGCAATTATGCAGATATTAATAAGTAAATGTACTTGCTTAAAATTCACACAGGAATGTGGTTTTAACATGTTAAATTAACTAACCCTTCTTATAACTCTTTCCACATGTATTCTTAGAGATGCTGTTCTTTTACTTAATTGTACATCTTCTGGAGAACTTTTTTTCATTCTGTGATACACTAGGTGTGGCTTTACTAAAGTGCATCCCATGTTTTCAAGTAGCTGAATATTCTGAAACCCCTATCTGCCATTATATGGGATCCAGGAACCAGTTTGTTTAAATACCCACATTTTTCTATTATTTCTTTATCACTAGTTCTTCCACAAAATGATGAATAAATTCGGTATCTTCAAAACTTTCAGGAGTCTGCATTTTCTTCCAGAAGGGTTTTTAGGTTATACACCTAAGAATTTATAGTAGCCTCATTTTCAATTTCCTGAAGGGGACAATTAGCAGAAATTGCTGCTACATCTTGATAATCCGGTGTATTTTTATTAAAAAGTTCACGAGAAACATCGCTAGTAGAAGGTTGATTTTCTTCTTTCCAAATTTCTAGGAACACTAATAAATATTTTTGAAGATGAATGTGAATCATTATCACATTCTGGAACAAAACACTTTTTCGTAGTCATAATAATTATAAAAACTACAAAATTAAACACTTAAATTCCAAATAAATTCTTGATCGAGACACTATGATGACAGATGCCATACACAGTGCTGCCATTTTGCCATTTTCTGAATTATTAAGTGACTTTTAAAACAATGAAACTTTAAATATGGTAAAAGTTTAAACAGAAATAATACTTTCAAAAAACATTTGATATTATATATTTAAAAGATATTTGTTTAACGATGTTTTAGAAGTCTAAAAGTAAGAAGGAGTACACAAATAAACGTACATCACTCCTCGTAAACCTTCTAGCCGGCAACGTTGTGGCGCTAGCTCCTATTGGTCTATTCCCGGTGACGTCATAAATTTTAAAAAATTCATAACTCTGGCAAATGAATAGATAAAAAAAATGTAGTTTTATTTTCAACTCTATTATTCATAAAAAAATTTCAAAATTTTTCAACATGCCCCATTCAAATATTTTTTGAGTAAATATAACCAAATTTTGTGATTGTAAGTTTTTTTGGGTGATACAAACGAATACCAGCTTTTTTGTTGCATTACATGTACAGGGCGTTCTAAACTGACGTGAATTCTTCCTTTATCCTGAATATTGAAAACCTAACCAACAAATATCGTAAATTTAAAAATAGTCCACCTTTGGCTGAAGCCTGTGTATCTTTAAACCAGTTTTTAAATAAAATTGAGTCTTACGATATTCTTCCTATATACCAAATTTTTTCTCCTTATTGTTCAAGCCAACAATCTTATTCCCCGAGTTTACTTCTTCCGCTAAAATTAATAATATAATCATAAAATCGGTATTGGGAACGCTAGATACAGTTAATTCTATTTTTTGAGGTGGGTCTAAAGGAAAACAAGGTACAAGATGCGCTTTTTATGTGGAAAATGGAAACTTTATTTCCCAATTTCAATTACCAAATTATTCATCTGTTTATACAGCGGAGGCTTTTGCAATTTTACAAGCACTCAATTGGATAAAAAGCTATGGAGAAAGCAAATCGGTTATTCTTTCAGACTCGAAATCTCTTTTACTTTCAATTTCTAACTATTCCTGCAATATTAACAAAAATCCTATTATAAGAGAAATTATTCAGTATCTCCTTACTCTTCATAATTCTAAAATCAAATCGTTTTCATCTGGGTTAAAAGTCATAAAGGGGTAGTTGGAAATGAAAAAGTCGATTTAGCTGCTAAAGAATCCATTCTTCTTCCAACTATTAGTAATATTCATTCTCCGCAGGATATTATTCATGCAATGAAACGAAATGTTAGATCAAGCTGGGAGAAACTTTGGGAGCACTTTCTTTCTCATTCAAATAACCCATATATATTTATTCACCCTGTTCTTCCAAAATCTATTCCCCATATTACAAATTTTAAATTGTCTAGGTATTATTGTACGACTTTAACAAGGATGAAACTAAATTATGGGGGTTTTCCGTCTCACCTTTCCAGAATTGGTATTAATATATCACCTTCCTGTCAATGCGACAATTCTTCTTTTGCTGATATCAACCACCTCATTTTTTCTTGTAGCCACCATAATTCTCATCGTTCAGATTTTCTTAAAAAACGTTCGTCCCTAAATATCCTTTTTCCATCAAATATTTTTAATTAAAGAAAATATTAAAATATAAATAAATAATTATTCGGTTTACAAAAGTCTGTGGCAACAAAAACTACATTTAGATGCCAATTCTCAAAAAATAAAACTGGCGTGCGAATCTAGTATTTACTTCAGTTTTTTTTTTTAAATAGACATTTTTAAAAAATAATTAATTATTTTGGAAAAGCGTTCAATTTGCTTTGAACAGGTATTAAATCTAGTAGGCAGTTGTCAAATGTAGTAGCACTGTCAGGATTAGTCTTACACACAGACATCGATAAAGGAGATAGGAAATGTCATTTTCATCAGGCACGTAGAATTGAAGGCGGCCATCTTTACAAAAAAAGCGACCTACGCACTTGCGCATTGATTGAATATTGAAGTGTACAGGATAGGACTAACACATTTAAACATAATTAAAAAATATTAAGGATTTACTTACACAGTAGAACTAATAACCTTAAAAACTCGTAATAGGATTTTAATTTTCTTTTTTTGTGGATTTTAAGAGATTTCTAAAAATAAAAAACATCATAGTCTTTTTTGAAACTTTATTTTAAATTAAATAAAAACATAGAATATATTTAAAATACAATTTTTTATATGAAATTAATACAACAATCTAAGGCCGTCATACATTTTGTAGCAAATAAATCTGGAATCACGTGATTTAAACAAAACTTTCATATTAAAAACTGTAATTTTGTATGTAATTATTACATGGGATTGCTCAGATCTTGAAAGTGTTTCATTTTATATAAAAACTACAAAACTAAGGAATTCAAAAATATTTGTAATATCGTTCCACAGTACTATGACATGCGCTTGAGCATACATTAAGAATCATCAATCAAAATAAATAAGAGATTATGGGCATATTCCTACTAATGAATAGAGTAAATTTAAAACTAGGTATTATAAGAAGCATGTAGTCAAATATTTTATTAAAAAAGGGAAATAAATCCAAACTTTAACGTTTTCCTTCAAAAAACAACTACATCTTTGGCTAATTCCGCAGCAGACATTGAATTATATCCAAAGAAAACAACAAAGTTAAAAAATTCATATTTCAATATTCAAACTTTGTTCTTGCTTACCATAGATAACGTTATTCTTGGACCGGTTTTGTCCTTATTAGGACTCATCAGCAAGAAATAGACATTCTCGATTTCGGTCACTAAAGGAATCTGAAAAGGCGGTAAATTCACCCGCTTACACAGACGGAGGTTGTGAGAGAATAAGTAGTAACAAAGCTTCGATTTTGCCAGTGCGAAGGGTTTTACTTTTTTATCTTGTGTAATAAATACTACAGTAAATATATGTTAATATTGGGTTATTGAACATAAAACATTTATATTACATTAGAAAATGGCACTAATAAATTATAAATAAAAAAAAGCTATTTAATAAAAGTTAATGAGGAACAAAAAATACAAATTTAGTTTTTTAAATTATCATTGGGGTTTGAACAATGTCTTTAATGTTTTTATTAATCTTGATATGTGATTTTCCTATAAGGGTAGATAATTATAATTATTGATTTCTCGAAACAAGTTTTTATTTTAAACTAATTGAAAATGAACATTTTTTAGCAGGTAATTGATTATGTGATTAAAAATACTTTTTTTTAAGATAATTCGACAGTTTTACACTAGTACTTACAGCCGAAACTGTTCTATATTACCCTATTTTGTCCTAAAAAATAATTTTCAATAATTTTTATTAGGTGTTGCGCTAGAAAGTGTATCTTGGCCAGCAGAATATTTTATCATTTTTTTTTGCAATATAAACAATGTTTTCTGAAATATCTAACAACTTAATTACATTCTGTATAATACAATAATTTAACATTTCCATCCTGGCTCCAGGAAAAAGGTATGGAACACAATGCCATTGAATAGAGAGAAATAAAATAATACGAATGAGTGTGGACCGCAACAGCCCATGCTTGCCATCGAAAGGGTATGGTAAAATCAATTACTATCTTTATCGCTCTCACATCCAAATACAATTAAGCGTCTCATCTTTATTACGCCTGATGCGTCGGCTTAAGATACCGTACATTTTTTGACTATATTTAAATAAATAAATAATGTTTATTGAGCAACTATAAATACATTATGAGCCGTTTTTCAATTGATCCTCATTATAACAGAAAAAATGTTCACAAAATAATTATTTTAAATTAAATCATTGTCTTGAAATAAGAACTTGCCTAATAGTCTTAACAAAATGATTAAAATTCAAATTATTAAGTTCTTCATTTAACAATAATGGTGCTACGTATCTAAAACAACCTTGGAATTTTGAAGTTCTATGCATTGGGGTTGTAAAAGTGTTCACTCTTAAATTTACATTGTGTAAAGTTGATCTTTTTAGTAAGATATCGTGGAATTTTAAACATTAAAAAAAAGATATTTTACGCTTTCCTAAATTTTATAATTATTTAACCTGCGAATGTACGGAAAAACATGATTTCTATAAGGAATATTACAAGTACATCTTATACAAGAATTTTGAATCTTCTGAAGTTTCTCTCAGTTATATTTAGTAAGAGTAGTAATAAACTATAAGCACTGTTGTTGTACTATTTAGTGTCATTTGTAAAATGTTGATGGGGTCCTAAAGAATACAATAGCCATTAAGATTCTTAATGTCATGGTACAGAATTAATCGTAGTCTATATGAATGGAAAATTTTTACAGATAAAGGATTATTGTTCCATCCATACCTAGCCCTAGAAATAAAATGTAATTGCATCAAACAATTAAACTAATACTATTCCATATACTGCAGAAAAATAGCTCTAAGTGATCTGTACTAAGTTTATATATTAACAGTTTACATATTTGTCATATAAACCTAGTACAAACTTTATAAAACAAAGTCTAGAACACCACTATTCTTCTTCGGTCACTGAATCACATAACTGCTGTCAAAGGTTTTAAGTTTCTTTATACATTCTGTTGCAGCTTATCTTTCAGACATCCATATAGTCTCCGTTTTTTGAGACAAAGGCATTTTCCATTGAAATCTAAAAAGATTTCGATAATTTAGTAAATAGAACAGTTTCTCAAATTTCCTTATACAATTAATAGTAATGTTACTTAGTATTTGTAATTTCTAAATTCGTTTAAGTGTACAAACCTTCATGTCTTTCTTCAATCCATATGGGGCACTCTTAATTTGCTACCCAAACATAAACCTTCTGTTTGTTAAATATAATGCAACAATTTTATATAATTAAAATCAATAATTTCGCCATTAGTTTCAACAATTTTAGTAAGGTTATCCCAGTTATTCCAAGCCAATTTAAGTATGTGACATGCATCTAAAATTATAAAAAATGTACTTTTATCTATGGTGAATGCAAGAAATATGGAGTCGCAGTGTCAATATCAAAGTTGTATAGGTTTACACCTAATGTTATCCATGAAATGATAATTAGGTGATGATAACTCCATATTCATGCAATTTTAGAAGAGCCTATAACGCCACATTTCTTCTTTCATTACCATCTAAACCATTAATAAAAAATAACCAACTGGCAACATCTATAATTCCTCGTTAGATTCTGAATTAATAATATTCGTTCAAGCTGAAGGTTGTAAATTTCTAAAAATAATAGGGATAATTAACAATTTTTTATCACTTTCTTAAAAAGTATAAAAAGAAACAAATTGATAATTTTATGTATATATTTACCTCATAGCACTAATGTTATAAAAATCTTCAATTTTAGGCATATTTATGGAAGGTATTGCGTTATTTTTTTATTGTATCTATTCGTTTTGAAACGATTAAATTATCTTTATGACAATGGGAGGAACAAATAGCGTTATTTGCACTTATATTTTCCAATAGCTATTAACCAAGAAGCATACGCCTTTTCCTCAATCTAAAAAAATTATAGTAATATCAACGTTAGATACCTACATACAGTTTGTTATTGTACTATGATATTTCGTTTTCTAGAAAATGAAACTGTGGTGAAGAATACGGTTCTGGTAGAAATGAAGTCTTACTTGTGGAATGTAATGTTTTCTGAATCCTCGTTGTTTAAACAACCAAAAACAAAGCAAGTCTTTCCCATTTTATTAATTGTCTATAGTAAAAACTTCTAAAATTCTTTTAAATTCACTAAAATAGCGAATTTCGAAAGAAACCAAGAATAGTTGACATAAATGACACTTCTGTCAAAACACTACAACAACTGCGCATGTGCGTTGTACGCTTAAATTGTCAATATGGCGGCCTACATGGTGTGATTATTTTGAAACACCGGGGAAAACGGCCTTTTCCTATCTCCTCTATCCAAATCTGTGGTCTTACATATAAGCATCAGAGTTTTGAGCGATAAAATTCGTAATTTTTATACAATATTGCGACATAATTTTTCCTCAAACAGTGAAATGACCAATATGATATCAGTTTATGCCCAACAAGGTTTTAATGCACGCGTTTCATCAAGAAGTTACACAGATTGGTATTCTAATCGTAGACAGCCTAACCGAAAATTGTTTTCATGTCTATTCAGCAGATTAAGAGAAACCGGAAGCTTTCGCACAAAAAGAGTCAATCAACGATCTATGGTTCGAGATTTACAGCAGGAGGAAGAGGTATTAAATCTTGTTGAAGATGACCCAGCAACAAGTATCCCTCGTATATCTGCCAATGTTGGTTTATGTCAGGGTTCTGTGTCTAACATTTTACATGAACAACAATTATACCTTTACCATTTAAACTCCAGTCCAAAATCTACTGCCATATGATCTTTTAGGAAGAACATATTTTAGTCAGCTTGTCTTAAATAAAAATAGATAAGATCCATTTTTTGTAAATAAAATTCTATTCATTGATAAGAGGAATTTTCAATTACAGAAATGCTCACACATGTGCTGTAAAAAATCCAAACAATACGAGAGTGCGGCACTTTCAGCACGAATTTAAATTAAACAATTTTTTTTTGTATAGTCGGAGATAATTTATAGGACCTTTTGAACTTCCAGCAAAATGGAAATGATTACTTACATTTCCTCGAGTACAACTTATTTGATCTGCTAAAGTATCTACTAAATATTTAATAAAGTTCTGAATTAATTTGTTATTATTTATGTATTATCTTTAGATTTAAAATTATCAAAATGAGAAATTTTGGAATAATCCATACATTTGCAGTACTAACTTTAAATTAAGTTTTCCTTCAAATGATGCATTTTAGCGACATGCAACAAGTATACATTTTTTAAAGAAAATTGAACGCCTTTTCAAAATAATAAATTTTTTTCAAAATTGCACATTCTTAAAAAAATCTGAGGTAAATACTAAATTGGCACGCCACTTTAGAACGGTCTATACATGTAATACAAAAAAAGCTGGTATTCGTTTGTATTACCCAAAAAAAACTTACTTTGACAAAAGTTGGATTTATTTACTAAAAAAATATTTGAATTATCGTAAAATATTGAAAAAAAAAATTTTCTCCACCCTGTAAGTTCTTAAGCAAGCAAAATTCTACTAAGGTAAATTGGCTTGAAAGAACTTATATTTGTTCAAGCTAAACACATCTGAAGTTTGGCCCATTCTTTATATCAAGTGCATAAATGGTGTTTTTGTCACATATATTTAATAGTTATGACCAAAAACAAGCAAGATAAGTTATTAACTGGTTTACTTGCAGACAATAATAAAAATTTATAAAAAAAAACTCATCAATATAATTTTTTAATAAAAATGTTATTAAAAAAAAAAACGTTCTTTTGTTTGCAGAACTTGGTATTAGAGATAGTATTCCAAATATTTTCCATTTTGTCCCCTCTATTTATTTGTCTATATTTTAAAATATTACCTAATTATCTCCTTTGTTTTTGTTTGTAGTTATCAGTTTAGTTACTTTTTCTTTTTGATATAGCCTATTGAAAATAAATCACAGAAAGTAAGATCGAGCCTCACACTCTTTTTAACCAATGGACGCCTAATGTGTTTTTACCTTGTCGTTTACGTAGAGATTTATTGTAATCTAAGATAATCGCCAATAATTAGAAAACATATATTTAAAATAAAACCATATTTGTTTAAATTCTGTCTAAGCGGCCTAGTTAATTGTGCACTTCATTACGATTAAAAAATTACATTTTCAGGTCTTATGAGTGCCTGGATTTACTTGTCAGCAATGGCGCTGAGTTTAAAATAACTGATAACCTACAACGTCTTCCGATTCACTATGCAGCTTCTCAAGGTCACTATCAGTGCGTTTTTACACTGGTTGGAATAGGAAGCTCGGTTAATGATATAGATATAGAAGGTTGTGCACCTCTCCATTTAGCCGCAGCTTATGATCTTGATGGCAAATGTGTGGATTACCTATTGGACCATAGAGCTGATCCTGCTATGAAAGATAATAGAGGTATTTATTTGATATACATATTTTTTTTAGGGCCAGTTATTAACTTAAATGATAGAAAACCAAATGCAACAAGTTTTGTCAAATATATTCTTTAAACGCTATTCTAAAAATTATTTTTCAAAAATTTTTTTTGTTAGAATATGTTTCGGTGTCGATTCTTCGATGCACATATGGTACCTTCGTTATGGTAGTGCCACTTGCCGAATTATTCTAGAATTGATAAATGTGGACTTTGGAATAGTCGAAATAATAATTTCGCATTAGTAGACATCCAACTTTGAATACCTTATTTATGGGAACATCTCCCATCTAATATTTTTTTTGCAAAAAAGATTTTTCTCTGTGTAACACTTTAAAACACTTTCGCTGCCCATGACGTTCATTAACGTCATGATAGTTCTTTCCCCCATGCCCATGACGTTTTGTAACGTCATTTGAAGATGTATGCTACGATGAATGTAGACAAGCCGCCATGCAGTGAATTGCTTTTATAACCCCGTAGGAATGTGAAAGCATTCTTAAATTAGTACATTATGAATTTGGTTTCGTTATTATGTTTGTGAATTTAACATTGCAAGGCAAAGACACGCAAAGAAGTCTATAATAAAAGTTATATGGATTTGAAAAACACAATATAAAAATATTTTTAGATATACAGTGTGTTACGCTTTTGCTTGGAAAGTAAAAAGATATATTTGTTAAATGGAACACTGTATTTTATCTCAGTTTTAGAATTCTTAGGTAATACTGTATTGAACTTTAGAATATTTTTGCCAAGCAATTAATTTTTTGTGATATAAAGTGATACAGACCCCAAATAAATCAGAATTTAAGTAGCTTATCAATGAGTTAAACATTATTTAAAATACAGGCTTATAAGATACCAAACTAACGAATAGACATGATAGAACTAGTTTATTTTATATAGACGGTTTTGAAATATGACTTATTTTAACTTCATTTTACTCAATTTGAATGCAACACCCTGTATATCATTTTAGCATTAAATTCAATATACATTTACATATCTAACGATACCATCATGTTAGCCTATTATACATATACAGGGTGGGTAATTGATCGATAGCTGTTTTATTATTGAAGATACGAAAACATTTTTGAGTTGTTCGACCACATTTTAAAATTATTCTTAATTATACTGGAAAGTTCATAAATGAGTAGTGGAAAAAGTTTTTAAAATAAAACCCTCTTGTATAACAAATTTATTTGTTTTCATATTGTCAAACAATTTTAATAGACAACGATTATAAAAATGTTTTAACTTTCCATTCATTTGCTACGTTGTACGTGTCCCGAAATTAGACGGTCATATTTTAACAGCGTAATCTACATCCTAAAATAGGAGTAAAAGTTCATATAAACATAGGTCCGATACCGTTTCGTTTTTGAGGTACAGGGTGTTACAAGTGAACTCCTGATGGCACATTTTTGTAAATATTTTCTAAAATTTCTTTAATCACCGGTTTTCCAAAGTTAAAAAAAAAATAAAATTTCTGATTCCACAGGCCTACTAATTATTGTTTACACTTTCGAATAAGATTACATCAACTTATCATGAAATTGTCAAATGCTTTTCTCTTGAAAATGGTGCGTCCTAGCGAGATGCAACAAAAGTAGCTTTATTATAAAGAAAACATTGGTTTTCCAAATTTTATAGTGAACAATTTTAAAAACTCAACAAAAAAAACTTAGGGCAACTTTACCCTAAGCCCCCCTAATTTACCAACCTATGAAGATGATCAAAAACTGGGGTTTAGTCTATTAAATAGAGCGTAAAAAGGTAAGCATTTGTACCAAATTTCACTTTGTTATCTTTAAACGATTAGACAATATTTACAAAAGTGTGTCATCAGGACTTCACTTTTAACACCCTGTATCTCGAAAAAGAAACGTTTTCGGACCTATGTTTATATGAACTTTTACTCTTATTTTAAGATGTAGATTACGCTGTTAAAATATGACCGTCTAATTTCGGGACACCCTGTATAGGGTGTGTCGAAACGCAAGATTACGATTTTCTTTGAATAGCATACCCTGTAACACAAATTGAATTAACTAATAATTTAGTTCCTTTACTTTTTATTTTGTTTGGCATTCTTAAACCTAACTGATAAAATGTTATTTACAATGGTTCATATTGTAACGTCGAAGAAACAGAAAATCATTCATTAATTCTGACAAATGGGGTACCAAAAATTACATTAGCATTTTACCCTAAATAAGTTCAAATATTTTCAAAAGCCAATTAGAAAAATGTGAAAATTTTCATGGTAAAACCGTCAAAATCTTGAGAAAAAATTCGTTTGGGAATAGAATGCCAAACAAAATGAAAAAGTAAAGAAATTAATTTATAAATTGGTGGTATAACACACAGGATTTATATTTGAAAAAATTGAGAATATCGTAACCTCAAGTTTAAACTCATCACAGCAAATGAATGAAAATGTTAAATTTTTTTTGGAACGTTTAGTCTATTAAAATTATAAAACGATGTAAAAACAACTAGTCCAAGAGCTGGTAACACAAATTTCATTAAGTGTTTGATGCACTTTGAAATTTTGTAATTTGAAATCATTTGGATGGAAAAGCAGATATACCTGTGTTGGCTAGACGCACCCCGGGACACCAGGTACTGCGCATAATAGAAAGGGGTCGTAAAATATGACCCAAAAAAAGCGTTTGATTCAGAGGCCAACAAACAACAATTGAAAGTTTAAGTAATTCTAAAAATACTAGTAATTTAGGCAGACACTTTTGAGAGGGTTTATAATTAATAAATCAACTCCAAAGTTGTTTTTTTTTTTTTTTTTTTTTTTAAATATGATTTGAAGTGTTTGATTCACGCTGCAATTTTAATAGCGTCTTAATTAAATATAAAAAAAAATAATTCCAAAAAGGCAGACACTTTTTTCGGGGTTTAATTGCCGGCCAACATAAAAATAAGTCTTATTTACTATAGAAAGAGATAGGTTGCGTATGGCTGTAGGTGTGAGTGAGAGCGCTGATCACCGCCGTTACTACAGTCTTTCTCTATTGGCTATTGGTCACGTGTATTTTTACAGTTGTATATTTTAAATTCATATTTCGGAGTATAATAAAAAAATGCATTTATTTAGATGACTTATGTTTAAACTTTTAATCTCTCAAGATTAAAAATTAATACAATTAAGTAATAATGATAAAAATCAATATTAAACAATTTTAATTTAAAGCTTTTCGAATAAAAAAAAAGGAGACTGTGAGGTTATCATTAAACGTTCCACTAATAGTATGTATGGTAAATATCATTGGTTTATTGTTTTTAAAAATATTTGTTACAAGTATAATTTATAAAAATGTCTAGAAAAGTATCTTTAATCTTCGTCCTCATCACCACTATCCTCTGATAGTTCTTCTGTCGAGTCATCACTCGAAAACACGTCTTCATCATAAGAAGTCCGTTCATTATCTGAAAAAAACCAAACATAATTTACATAATGACATGATATGTAGGAAAAGAAAATAATTATAAAATACAAACCTTCGTTGTTAGAATTGTTTTCGGTACTTGAACCAGTTTTAATAGCATCTAAAACAGTTTTTGGCATACAATCACCCTCAAACCATTTAAACTCATATCTGTCATCTTTTAGAGTCCAACCTTGTCTTCCAGGTAACAGAGATGTTGGAGTACACAGGTGAGCGTTTCGCCAAATACTTGTAATATATTGAGTCCGTAAAAGGTGATGGTGTAATTCAGCTTTGCACGGTGGTAAATTGGATGCGTCGTAATTGAGCAAAGTTTTTTGAAAAGGTTCATTTGTGTTTTTCGATTTATATGTAGAGCAAAACTTCTATATATGCAATGTTTTTGTAGCCGTATAACTCACAGACACATTTTTTAAAGCGTTGCAAACGTTTCATATTGTAATCCCGGGACATCTGATTTTCCAAGGTCAGCGAGTGCTTTTTGATAGTCCAAATTGTTTTAAATAATTTGGAATGGTTTTTTTAGGTCTTCTTAAAAAATTTAGGGTTATAATCACATCCCGTGTATGTATAACTTCGGTTATATTTTTGGATTTTTCAAAAAATTTCTGATAGTCCAGTGTCATTTTTCGGGATCTCGAATTAGCAAAATGTAGCGGTCTTTTTCTGTGATATATTTCAAATGTCTTAAGCACAAAATCTGCCAAAACACACATATTGAAGGCTTTACACCTCTGAAGGACGATATCTTTAAAAATTCTTATAGAAGCCTCGCAATTATTATTTGTATTGTGTCCTCTATTTACCGTAAATCATCGAAAACCTAACGCCCATTCTTTGCGTCTCTCCCACAAATTTCTTAAATGCTTCATAAGTTTTGGGTTGGTATTTACAGCATCATGGTCTTTCATCTTTGTAAAACAATCATTAGCGTTTTCTTCGGTACTGGAAAACAAAATTTCGCTAAACAAGTTCATTATTAATTTGCGATTTTCTTTTGGGATGTTGTTGTCTTTTAACCAGAGCCAACGCCATAGCGCCTGGGTTACATGAAAAATACACAGAAATAAAGTACTATTCGGAAATACCACTTTAAGAGCATTTCGCATTGCTGTTGAATTATCAGTCATTATAACTGGAGGCGAAAATAATAATTCAGTATTTTTTCTAATGCTTCCTTCACGGCATTAAACACCAATAAATAATTTATTTCACTTTGACCTGTGTGGAAAGCTACTGCGACTGGTGCCGCGCCTACTTTGGTAGGAACGAAAAAAAAGGACACACTTATATTGCTCTGGTCACATGATGAGCTAGAATCTGTAAATAATATTTCATTTGCAAATCCACCTAAAAACAATCTTTTCATAATAGGCGTGATAATAACGACAATAGTAGGATCTTCCCTTATATATAATTCGCCTTCCGAAAGATCGGCTTGCTTCTTCTTTAAAATTTCAATCACGCTACTCACATCTCTTTCACCGTAGCGTTCATTTCGCCATTTTTTATATAAATAGTTAACTTGTGTTTCCGTAGGGTTTTTTTGAGTATTTGCTAAGCATCCCCAAATCAACATTTTGAGCCAATTCCATTTCGTGGAATATTTTCGCTGCTGCAGGAGTCATTCCTGATTCAAAATATGAGACAAATAACGCCTTGACGTCATCATTGCAATGTAAAAGGTTGTTAGCCTGAGCAACGTGCAATCTGTGACTATGTACATAATGTATGTCTATTAAAACGTGTAATCCTTTTCTAAGTAATTTGGATTTCTTTAAAGTGTTATGTGTTTGTTTCAAAAATTTTATGCTGATATTTGCATGATAGTTGTAGTTACGCGTTTCTCCATTCTTTTTATTTTTTGCCTTATTCTTAAATGAAAGATGGCATAAATACCGTTTACGAAATTCAAATCGTTGTCCCTCACGAATGCATTTCTTAACAACCCAATTGCTCGCTGTCTTATTGGAAAAAGCCTGCATAAACTTATCACATTTTTCATCATAGCTTTCACCACTCAACTTGCATTGAAAAGACACAGTATAACTTTCGTCACTTTGACCGTCCATTTTCACGATTCGATAGTCAGTTAATATTGCACTAAGTAATGTTTTAATAGTTTCGTCCATTTTATTGGTAGGGTATATTGTTAATTCACTTTTTCTTTATAAACAACCGAATACCGAGCGGCCACGTATTATAAACATAATCAAACATAACCACTAAAGAAACACTTACCGTACTAAAGTAGCAATTACACAATATTACGCCGCGTATAAACCGGAAAATCCTAGTCCAATACAGCACCATCCGGGGCTATATTCAAGTAGGTTTTCTGCACGAATAACCCATAAAAACCCTAGTCTAGTTGGTCACTGCTTGGGGGACGTATTGAAGTAGCTTTTCTATTTACGCGTCCCGGGGTGGGTCTAGCCAACACAGGTATATCTGCTTTTCCATCCAAATGATTTCAAATTACAAAATTTCAAAGTACATCAAACACTTAATGAAATTTGTGTTACTAGCTCTCCGACTAAACCAAATCTGTAAGGCGTAACTACCTACAGGGTGTTTGGTTTAAAAAAATATCTATTTGGTTTTCCCCTCATTTATATATATATATTTAAGAATAATTGTAAAATGTGGTCTTACAACTTTTATATTAAACATTTCTTCATATCTCCAATAATAAAATATATATCGGTCAATTACCCATTTCATCACAGCTTGGTCCTTATAAGTTGAAAAATATTCTAGTTATTACCAGTCGGCAGTCGCCAACGTACGGATTAATTTTAACTAACAAGTACACCATATCTGTCGCTTTCTCCCGATTGATTTCTTCTTGGAGAGGAGCTTCGGCTCTTGCTCCGTGTTACTTCGTATTTCTTAACTCAATTGATTTTTTTCGTTTAATCAGTAAAAATAGATTTGCTTATAGACCGACATAAAATACAACTATAAGTATTTTAGGATTCACCCCTTTACACTATGCAATAGCTGGAGGAAATGTCAATGGCGTGAGGAGGTTATTGAAAAACGAACAAACAGCCGAACAAAAAAAACAAGAAACAGATGACATAAAAAAATTGCTTAGTAAATGTTCAGTAGATATTACACCTTTACACCTTGCTGTAAGTATTGATTTTTAATTTTACTATTATTACTTTCAATAAGCCTTATGCAGAATTTCTATATGAAATTACTAATGTTTTACTTTAATAAGAGACAGGCAGCTTGTATTCGGGGAGATTATATTGACTATCTCCCTAGACTAAATATCAGCGACTATTTCTCTAGAGAAATGGTCGATATTTGGTCTAGTGAAATAGTCGTCCCAAATATAACGCGACATTGATTAATATTCTGCTATTTTTGTTATTGCTAAATTTCTCGAATATTTTACAATTTGATTCTACATAATTTTGGCATTAATAATCAATTGATTAAAATTATGTCTCATCAAATTGATATTAAAATATTCTCGAGATTTAGATTCAACAAAAATAGCTGACTGTTATCAAGGTCTTGGTATATTACCCTTAATAAAACAATTTCAAACATATTTACGGCCGTTTGTATTTTAAATTTTCAAATGTAAAATTGGTTGCCTACAATCCACTTGTATAAATTAATTTAATTCTTAGATAAAAAAGACTAGAGATGTAACATAAAGCGATGTTTAACCTGCGCGAATGTTGCCAATTTCTAAAGAAAGGTTAATGGAGTGGGGAAACTGGGAGGAGACCCAAACTCTGTGACATCATAATGAACTATATTTTGAAGATGGCTTTGTTAAGCTTAATATACTCCCTTGTGGGAGTCCTAGATGTGTGTAACGAGGAGTTGAGAGTACTTGATTTATCTTTGAGTAGGTTAGTCTATTTGAATATAAGGATGTTATCAGAAAGGAGATTTGTGTTGGGATGCCAATGGAAATCAGCTTTAAGAATAAAGTTTCAAGATTAACGTTGTCAAAGGCTGAGTTTATATCTACTAATGATGTTAAAGCTTCAAAGGTAGATTTAGATTTCCTAAACCCATATTGTGATTCCGGTAAAATATTTTCTCTCTCTATTTTTAATAAGTCTTTCAAATGTTTTAAACATGCATGATGGTAAGGAAATTGGTCGATAGGAGTTTGGATTATCTGGTTCTTTACTTGGTTTTAATATAGGCAAAACGATATATTCTTTCCAAGTTTCGGGTATTACGCTATGGCCCATCCAAACAGAGTTACATATCTGTAGAAGAGATATTTTTTGGTCTTTTGGTAGATTCGATATCTTTGTTATTGTTATTTTGCTTTAGTGCTCGCTCGACCTCCCACATTTCAAAGTGTTTTAATAAGTTTAATTTATTTCTGGGAACGCTAGTCATCAAGTCTTGACAGAGATGTGGGGATTTGGTATCTATGGTGTTGAAATCCGTCAGTGGAATACTTCGATCCAATCTGCATTAAGGTCTGTTGGCAATGTGTTGCATTTCTTTCTATTTTTAAATGAACTGATTTTATTCCAGACTTCTTTGATAGGGGTGATTTGATTTAGGCTTTCGCAGTATTTTATCCATTGTTGTTTCTTAGTCTGTTTGAAAGTTTTCTTAGCTACAGCGTCGAGTTTTTTATATTCTATAAGATTTTGAACAGTTGGATTTGCTTTGTAGGTTAGGAAGGCTTGTTTTCATCTTTTTGCAGCTGTGTCACAATTATTATCCCACCATTGTTTTGGGTAATGATTTATGCGTGAGTTGGAATTCATTAATTTTTTTGGAATTGAAATTTCAGCTGCCTTATTTATATTATTTATTAGATTAGTATATTGTCTTTCAGGGTTTTCTGAAGCAAAATTGTGGAATATAAGTTCCAATCAGCTCGTTTAAAGGACCATATATTATACTTTATGTCAATAAGGTTTGTGTATTTATGACTGCTATCAAATGTGTAGGTTATAGGAAGGTGATTGGAGCCATGAGGATTTTCAATTATTTTCCAACTAAGGTACTGGATGATGTCTTGGGTATTTATTATGACTGTAACTGATTCTAACACTGTTTCAACGACATTAAAGTCTTAGTTTTCTTGGTGTATTTGTAGATTTGAATTTTAACATCCCTTTAAAAATGATTGTTATTTGAGGACTATTTTAAAGGAATCCGTTTAAATAATGACAGAAGTAAGTTAGTGAATACAAAAATATTTTTAAAGGCCGCCAATATTTTAACGGCCGTTAAAATATAAAGGAAGTGTTACAGAGTAGACCCCAATACCTGTTAAAAATGTGCAACACCCGGAATATCTTAATTTTTATTATTTTAGGCCAAACTAGGAAACATAGATATATTAAAAATGATAATGCCTTATTTTACTGACGTCAACATTAGGACTAATCAAGGAATGACTCCTTTGCTGTTGGCGGCAAGGGAAGGTCATGCTCAGTGTGTTCAATTTCTATTGCATTTTGGTGCCAAAGTGGCTTTAGCTGATTACGTAAATAACATGACGCCCGTTCACTATAGTGCCAAAAACGGACATTCTCAATGCCTCAGCTTGTTGCTACATAACAGCGAAGATGAAAATGTTGTTAATATGCTTGACAGGTGAATATATTTTAACACTATATATACTATATTTTATGTGGGATATGGTTTAAGGTTATTGATTGATAAACTGTGCAGAAGAATACGGTGCTATTATACAGGGTTAGTCCTAAGTTGATACTTTTTTAACAGTGTATAAATTTAACTTTGCAGGGAAAGTCTTTAAGTTGTAGTGAGAGAGAGAAAGAGAGAGAGAGATATGCTTTATTGTCGTAAAAAAATTTACAAAAATTTTATAGACAAAGCGTGTAACTTAAATACTAAACATATTATAAAAAATAACTAAACAGCAGAAAAAACAAACAGAAACAAACAGACAAAATAGGAATAACAATTGCAATGGATATGCAATATCCGTCATTATAATTATTCTAATTTAATTTTTAAATTTAAATTTAAACTTTAATATTTAATTATTTAATTAATGCCATTGTATGTGGAACTCAAATGTCTAAGGTACGTTATAAAATTCTGCTACTGTGTAATATGGTCTTTCTAGAAGAAAAGCTTTAGCCAGTCTTCGGAACTTATCGTATGTATTTATAGATTTTAATTGCATCGGAAGGTTATTATACAATTTTTTGGCATTGTAGGTAATGGAATGTTTTAATAGGTCAGAAGTGGGCATTGTTAAATAAACATCAGTCTCTAAATTTCTTGTAGGATATCTACGAGTCGGTCTTTCGGATAAATTTTGAATGTGCTTGCGAACTAAGCAGACGGATTCGAAAATAAATAGAGCAGGAAGGGTTAGAATTTTGAAATTTTTGAAGTAATTTTCGCAATGTGTCCTACTACTTAAACCAAATACATAGCGGATTGCTCTTTTTTGCAGTTTAAAAATAGATTCGAAAAGGTATAAGCTACAAGAACCCCAGAAAGGTAAACCATAGCGAAGGTGAGATTCGAATAAGGAAAAGTAGGTTATTAATGCAGTAGAAGGAGTCAGCTCTTTAGAAACCGTGCTTGAACACGTTAAACGTAAAAGGGATACAATAAATGTTCCTGCAATGTCGTCCACACTTTTCAAGGGAAATCGTTCACTGTACAATACCGATGCAACGCTCGTCGGCTTACTTTCAAAACCTCCTAAGTCCGTTTTTTACTGTTTACGAGGTTTTGATACAAACAGATTTAAAATAGTATTATTTAACATCCTGCGACTTAGAAGGTGTTAATATCGTTCAATGGATGTCGCTGGAATCAAATTAAAACTTAGAAGCTTTTGCAGGATGACACTCGTCATAAATAAGTAACAATAACAAAGTTCATTGTTGTCATAATTTACCGTACTGAAGAAATTAAAGGACCCCGCACACCGCTTATGGAAAAGTGGCGACCTGTTAAATGTCATAAAATTTTGATATATTGCATTTCTCGACCTCCTGAGCATTAGTGTTCATGGGACCATTAAAATCCTATGACTGGTTATACTTAAGAAATACCAGTTATTTCAGGGAGAAAACTAATCTATTATATTTTTTGTGCAAAATCTTATTGTAACATCTATTGGCATTCTACGAATATAAAAAAGGGTCAAAAATTATTTTTCCTTTACAGGGTGGGCCACAAATAAGTAAGGACATGTTTTTGATAAATTCTTTTATTGTTCTAAAACAGTGGTCGCCAACCTCTCAATGTGTTGAGCTACTTTGTTAATTTTGGAATAAACAGCGAGCTACCCACACGGAAGCCACCTAACGCAACGTAAATGAAATAATCCACAGTTAAATTATCATTATATGTATTTATTTTACTATTTAACTGCTAATACATAGGTACTAATAACAAAATAACTAATATTACTAGTACGTACTTGTTCATAGCTACATTCCTACCTGCCAAACGAAGGTGTTTGAAAAATAAACACAAACTTTTATCCAGCCACAACGGCATGTCACGTAAGATTTAAAAATAGTTGTAATGATTACAACTTAAAGAGGCCCCAAAACCTTTTTTTGGAGCACAACTGTATTTCCTGCGCTGGTGGAATTATAAAAGAAAACACAAATTTGGTTAATTTCACTTCATTTGAAAACAGTTAAACATTACACTTCAGATTAACACAGTAGATATTAAACATTTCAAAGTACATTGATTTTACATGGATTTTACAAGGGTGAGATGATTCCTGAAGGGACCACCTTCCTTCACAGAAAGATACAGACGCAATCTTGGCAGTGGTTGAGCGCCAACTGCGCGATGACTTTACAAGTGACAATATGTCATAAAGCCATAGGCAATTTTTTGCGTTACATATATTACAAAAGAAGTACCAGCAAGGAACTGTCAAAAACTATAAAATATTATTATTAATAGTTCAATATTATAAATTGAACAATAGTTAATAATAACAAAAAAGTAACGCACTATCATGAACATAAACATTGAAAAATAAAAAAGCACGTTCAATGAGAAGGCTGACACTCAGACTCATCGATAATTTTTTTAATGTTTGCAGTATAATTTGATACAGCCATTCGAATACAATTATCCAAATGTTCATCTGTAAGTCGATTGCGATATTTGTTCTTAATAAACTTCATATTGGAAAAAGAAGATTCACACAAATAGGTTGAACTGAATAATGCTTTCACTTTCAAGGCAACACGGCATAGAACTGAATATTTGTCTTTACTGACAATAGGCCAGATACATTTGGTACTTGAGACTGACGATTTTAAGGCTAAATCATTTTGAAACTCAATTACTTCCATTTCTGTTGCAGCGATGTCTTCGCCAATGTTCTGCATAACACAAGTTGCAAACTGTTGGATATCAATTTCCATAAAGGGTGAAACAACAAACTGCGCTACTAAAGCCATTTCGTTGAAATCCTTAAAACGATTTTTGAAGTTATTCTTCAGGGTAGAAACTATTTCTACATGATATTTGCTGTCATAGGGTTCTAATGGATTTTGAGATATTTTTTCTGAAAGAATAGGAGAATGCTTGGCATCGCTGTTAATTAGGTTTTGTTCCCAAAACTCCAGCTTTTTGATAAATGCTTTTATATCAGAAATCATTTCCGCTAGTTCTTTGTCTCTCCCCTGAAGCTGCAAATTAAGTTCGTTTAATTTCTCTGTAATGTCCACAAGAAAACCAAAATCTCTAAGCCAGATTGAATTTTCTAGTTCCGGAGTCGGTTCATCGCGTTGTTTGAAAAATTGAACTATGCCAGATAGGACATCATTAAAACGTTTCAGCACCCGTCCTCTACTTAACCATCGGACTTCAGAGTGAAGGAGTAGGTCCTCGTATTGACAGTCAACTTCATCGGCCAAGGTTTTGAATAATCTTCTTTGTAACGCTTGAGCTCTAATTTTGTTCACAATTTTTACCACCAGTTTCATAACGTTGTTTAGTTTCAGGAAATTTCCACATAATGCTTGCTGATGGATAATGCAGTGGTAATAGAGAAATTGCGGAAAAGTTTCATCTTTACGACATAACGCCACCAGACCCTTATCACAACCCACCATAGCTGGAGCGCCATCGGTTGTCAAGCCTACCATTTTCGATATTGGAATTTTCTCGGAAGAAATAATATTTTTTAAATGAGAAAACAACTCCTGTCCAGTAGTGTGTCCTTTCAGTGGAATAAACTTCAAAAGATCTTCTTTAATCGTAAAATCCCTAAAATACATCCTGACGAACACGGCCATCTGGGCAGTGTCAATGACATCTGTTGATTCATCCAGTTGAAGAGAAAAATAAACAGTTATCTAAGTCAGTTCTTAACTGTAAAAAAATATCATTGCTCATTACTTCTACACGTCTCATCACTGTATTAGCAGAAAGTTGCATAGATGTTATAGCTGAAACTATCTCGTCTTTATTTCTAAAGTTGGCAAATAACGAATCAGCAGCTTCTAAAAACGCCTGTTTTATCATTTCCCCGTCTTCATAAGGTTTCTTTTTTTGTGCAATTATCTGGGACACACGGTACGATGCTTCAGTTGCAGCTTTATTTTTGTCAACTGTTCTTAAAAATATTGATTGTTATCCAATTAACTGCTTTTTTAACTGTTTCAGTTTCTCCTTTCTGGCGGCAGAAAGTAGTGGGAATGATTTTTCAAAATTAGAATGTACAGTTTTATAATGTCTCTCAATATTTCCTTTTTTAGCAACGGAGACCGAAGTATTACATAACAAACACACATTTTTATCTTTAACTTCTGTAAACAAGTATTGTTCTTCCCATTCCGAATGAAAGTGGTATGTCTTTACCTTCTTACAACTGCTTGCCATAATATTATTTTTTGTTGTTCTCTACTAACCCAACCGCTGCTGGACGTTGGTTACGCGTTCAGTTTTAAACTAAGCGCAATGTCGCCGCGCCGTGCGTTTTTATCCCGTTCAAAGCAATCCTGATCGTTCTCGAACACTAACGCGCTGGTCCGGCTGGTCGGTTCTAGCCGATTCTAGCTTGATGGCGTCAGCGGCAGATCGCTCACCGCAACGTTGCCGCTGTTTATGTTTAATATTATGACAATTAGATTTTTTTGTGGAATTTTCGGAAGCTTCTCTGATTTTTGCAGTTTGTATTTTTTAAATTAAAATCGTTGTGAGAGCTACCAGAATTGCCTCCGCGAGCTACCGGTAGCTCGCGATCGACAGGTTGGCGACCACTGTTCTAGAAGATGAAAGTATTTACTAAAAATAAATTATTGCTATATTTATCATGTCTGGTGATATTATAAAATATATTAGGTTCCATTTATACAGGGTGATTCGTAAATATCGACATAGGCCAATATATTTTTTTATAAGTATCAATGTGTAACGCAGTATTTTTACGGGACTTTTATAAAACTTTTATATTTCGAAAAAATTATAGGTCACTAGATATTTGGAAAAAAAAAATAAGTTCTTCATTTTCTTTTTGTTTAATATCATTTTCTATTAGATTTTTTTTAATAAAAACAGGTCTATTCCAAGGCGGACGCCTTTTCAGTTGTCATGTCATTCTCCTTTTATCCAGACAACGCTTTAACCAATCATGACCGTCTATATCTATATATATATATATATATATATATATATATATATATATATATATATATATATATATACAGCCATGAACCAATACATTTTAAACAGAAAAAGTATCAAATTTTGACACATCATTAAAAAGATAATTTTATGGGAATTAACCAATATGATTGTTCATTGCGATACTTTTGATTTTAGCACCCTACAGCCAGATAAAAAAAATTACCTATTGTAAAGTGTGATATCTAATTTGAAAAATAATTGCTATAACAATCTGAAATTTCATACATTATCATAAATCCATATGTGTATATTGTATGTATGTTTTTATTTGCAGACAACATCGGACTGCGTTAATGTTAGCTGTCTCTGGAAACAATCTCAAATGTGTTCATACATTATTAAAGTGTGGAGCCGATCCAAACATTGTTGATACAGATGATCATTCTTGTCTGTTTAGAGCCGTAAGTTTTTTATTTTCTATTTATAGGCTTATGTTTGTTGAATAATTTCTTTGGGAATCTTCAAAGAAATTTTTCAGAATTACCCCTATGAAATACTGAAAACTATTTTTGAGCCTTCAAAGTGAATTCAGATTTATTTAAAAATTCAGACACCCTTTATTTAAATACAGTGTGTCCGTAAAGTATGACACGTCGATTTTTGATTTTAATTTACCGTATTTTAAAATAATAATCTAATATACAGGGTGAATTACTTTCGAGTAATGATGTCACCGTCATTTTTTTTTAAATGGAACACCCCCATTTTGTCTCAATTTTCGGATTACTCTAGCTAAGCTGATTCCAAAAATGTATCACATGTTGATTCCAATTGGTACAGGGTGGACTTGTGGTCTAGCAGACAGAATATGAAAGAAATTATTTCTTATCAATTTTGAAAAAACATAGTCGTCTAGTTTTTTGTGAAATGTCATTATTTGTTTAGTAATTTATTGATGTTCAGTGACAGTTTAGTACTACAATATTTTTGGTATTCGTGAATGTTTTAATTATTGCTTAGATTTAATTTGAATTAGAAATGGAGTTAAGTGTAAAACAAAAAATTGAAATACTTATGATGATTGGGTATGGAGACAGATCGCGAACTCAGATGGAAGTGTGCAATTTGTTTAATGATAAATATCCAGAAAGACCTATAACGCGTTCAACAGTCAGTAAGATTGAAAAGAAATTTCGAGAAACTGGTACGGTTGAAAATGTACGCAAATCAGGTCGTCCCTCTGCAAATGCTGATACAGCATTAGATGTTTTACTTAGTTTTGAAGAAGACGCGCACACTTCTGTGCGTAAAGTTAGTCGCGATATCGGTGTTAGCAAAACAACGGTACACAAACTATTAAAGCTTGAAAAATGGCATCCTTATAAAATCAAACTTGTGCAGGAATTAAACGAAGATGATCCCGATAGAAGAATCCAATTTTGCGAAAAAATGATGGATAAATGTCACCGAGACCCTCTCTTGATACAAAACAATATTTTTTCTGATGAGACAACTTTCACGTTAAATGGCGAGGTTAACCGTCAGAATTATAGATACTGGACAAAAGAAAACCCCCACTGGATGCGTGAGCATCATACACAATACCTGCAAAAGGTAAATGTATGGACTGGAATTGTAAGAAATCGAATCATCGAACCCTACTTTATCGAAGGTAATTTAAACGGGGCAACGTACCTTGAGTTTTTAAGGGGGTATCTCGTACCTACTTTACGTAATTTGTTTCCCAGCAGACGTAATCCTGGAGGTTGTGATGAAAGTTTATGGTTTCAACAGGATGGTGCACCTCCACATTATGCTGTAGATGTTAGAAGGTACCTAGATGAATTTTTTCCGAATAGGTGGATTGGTAGACGTGGAACTATCGAATGGCCAGCGAGGTCACCAGATTTCAATCCTTTGGATTATTTTATGTGGGGCCATCTGAAGAATGTTGTGTATCAAACGAAACCAGCAAATATTCAAGAATTAAAAGAGAATTCGGACAACAATAAACAATATTTCTCAAGACACAATAAACAAGGTTCAACAAGAATTTGTACACTGTTTGGGTTACTGTCAAATACAGCAAGGGCTGCAGTTCCAACATTTATAAAGTCATGTATTTCATCATATTCTGTCCGCTAGACAATAAGTATTTTTGATAATATTGTTAATTTAACTAATAAAGAATGTTACGCGTTACTTTATGAGCACACACAAAACTATTGTATTTTCGCCCACCCTGTACCAATTGGCATCAACATGTGATACATTTTTGGAATCAGCTCAGCTAGAGTAATCCGAAAATTGAGACAAAATGGGGGTGTTCCATTTAAAAAAATGACGGTGACGTCATTACTCGAAAGTAATTCACCCTGTATATTAGATTATTATTTTAAAATACGATAAATTAAAATCAAAAATTGACGTGTTTCAGGATTATTTCTTAAAATGGTCTGTTTAGTTAAATATGAATTTGTTCCATACCTTACGGACACACTGTATATTACAAATATTGTGTATGTTATATTATATTGGGTATGGGGTACTAATGCACTGTGATCTAAAAGATCTATTGTGTTTATAAGAAGCTCCTGCTTTCGGGATGTCAGCCATAGATTAATGATATTCCGCTGCCGTGCTTGACAGCGTATTAAATTCCTATAAACATACTAAAAATAAACAATAATAATCGCACTAAACTTTTTAACTACTTACCTTCAAAAAACTTGCAAGATCAAACGATAAAATGTTAGTTATGGGGAATGTTCCAAAAAGTGCAAAGAAAAACATGAACGGCGAAGCTTGGACAATGACATGACATCTGACATTTCCAAACAGTGTCAACAACATAAAATTTCATATGAAAAGGAAAATTCTCAAAAATTCCTAGATTTAAAATGAGAATCATAAATCAATGTACACACTAAAGATAAATAAAACACTGGAGGTATAGAATCGACGTGTATACGAGCCCCTTCCCATTTCAGTTGGCCCACCTATTGAAATTTAGGAAATTCATATTTAGAGATTAAAAATATAAATATTGCATGAACTTTCCAATTTTTATTCGTTGAACAATATGTTTAATATCGTTTTATCACAAAAAATATGTAGAAAACATTAAAATATTTATTTAACATAAAATTAAAAAAAAAATAAACAAATAGTTGGAATCAAACGTTAATCAATTTTAAAGTTTACCATTGAGTAACGTCACCTTTATTTTTTATTAGAGCTGAAATTCTTTGCGGCATGGTATTAACTAAGCCTTGGCAAAATTCTGGTGTAAACAAGTCCCATATATCTTAAAGTTTTTGTTTAAGTTCATGTATTGTTCTTGCAGGATGTTTTCGAAGTACCTTTTTCATCTCATGCCACAGTTTCTATCGGTGATAAATCAGGACTACTAGAAACCCATTCCAAAAGTGGAACACCGAAGTCTTCTATCCATTTTAGAGCTTTTTTTGACGTGTGGCACCCTGCTCCATCTTGTTGAAATACAAAATCTTTCCCTGATGTCAAATATAATTCCATAGTCGGTAAAAGTGATTCCTCCAAAATGTCCAAATATTTATTTGTATTTACAATTCCTTCAATAAAATGCAATTTCCCTATTCCTTTAGATGACATGCTGCCCCAGACCATGACCGATGCGGGAAGAAATTTTACTTTTCTTTTGAGACAGTTTGGATGGAACGCTTCATGTTTTTTGCGAATAACTCGACTTCTGCTATCTCCAACACAAACTTCGAATCGTGCCTCGTCACTCCATTGTATTGATTGCATCCCGTTGATGAGAAGTCCAACTCATATGTTCTTTTGCCCATCTTAATCGATTTTTTTCTGTTTCGCAATTAGTAGTGGTTTTTCTTTAACCTGTAACAATATTATCAATTTTAAGCAAACATATTTGATTGTTTTAGTGTCTTCAATTCATGTTTTTTTTTTATTATAAACTTACTTTGTAAGTCCCAAATCCCAGTTTACGAGCTTCTCTATGACATGAAGATCTCGAAATTCATCTTCCAACAGCATTACTCGACCATGATCGATGCGGGACATTTTACTTTTCTTTTGAGACAGTTTGGATGGAACGCTTCATGTTTTTTGCGAATAACTCGACTTCTGCTATCTCCAACACAAACTTCGAATCGGGCCTCGTCACTCCATTGTATTGATTGCATCCCATTGATGAGAAGTCCAACTCATATGTTCTTTTGCCCATCTTAATCGATTTTTTTTCTGTTTCGCAATTAGTAGTGGTTTTTCTTTAACCTGTAACAATATTATCAATTTTAAGCAAACATATTTGATTGTTTTAGTGTCTTCAATTCATGTTTTTTTTTATTATAAACTTACTTTGTAAATCCCAAATCCCAGTTTACAAGCTTCTCTATGACATGAATATCTCGAAATTCGTCTTCCAACAGCATTACTCCACTGAGTACTTAATTCAAGGTAATTAGCACGACGGTTGGTTTCAATAATTCTTCTCAATGCTCGTCTATCGGCATTTGTAATCTTGCTTTTTCTAACATGACGGGGCTTTGGGCTGATTGAACCAGTAGTTTTGTATCTTCTAACTATATTTCTTACACTATATCGTGATAAATCTAATATATTTGCAATTTCCGAGTTCGATTTTCCAGAATTGCAATGTTTTATAACAAGAAAACGTATTTTTTCGTCAATGATTTTTGCTCTATCCATTTTAATAGACAGAATTAGCTTAAAAGAGGTTAAATTGTCTTGTTACAGTTATTTGCATTATTGTTTGTTATTTTTTCAAAGCTACCTTCGATTTTGGTTTATTTTCTAACGAATTGAATTCAAGTTGAAATAATGCAATTATGCTCCATGTGTTAATAAATTTAAAAATAAATAAAAAAATTGATGCATTGTTAATTAATTTATGATATAAAAAAGCATGTGATCTTTAATACTTTCTTATTGTCGTTATATAAAGAAAATATTAATACGTGGGCCAACTGAAATGGGAAGGGGCTTGTACGTGCGCAGTTTAACGCCTCATTTCGGAACGTAACAAACTGGTCCCTAAATGACGTAATAGTACGTCTTATTGTGATGTCACAATGACTGCTAAACAAATTATGTTGTATGAATTACCTTCTATTTATTTCATAATGAATAATAAAAAACTCGCAGTGCATTAATGATATAAATAGGTTTATTTTGATCGCAATTACTGTGTTTAGGTCCGAAAATGACGTCATTATTAAGTTACTTTTGCGTCAAAAATTCACATCGATGTATTTGACCAAAATTCGACGTGATTATGATGTGAAACGACGTCCCTTGCTAGCTGGGTACACTGTACCGGTACACTGTATCCTGTTATGTCCCGGGCCCAAGTGAAAGTAACTATATTTTCCTCACCTAACTCATTTAGTTTTTCTAGGCATCTCCAGATTTTTGAGGTGATTACATAAAAGCTCAGCGATTTGTTGGCTGCTTGGCTATCGGATATGATGATAATCTCTTGTCTGCAACAGTTTATCCCGATATTGAGCAGGATACACTTCTTAATGCTGTAAATTTCCGCCTGGAAAACTATCAGAGTACCTGGTTTTGAACCCATTTACTCCTTTTCGAGTTTCTTATATTGTTTTGGAACCCATCTGTACACCACTATGCTATTCAGTTTCAAGCACGATATATTCTTGGCTCCATTTTTTCTCATTTTGTCCTGGGGCATATCCCAAGTATCTTCGTTCCTGAAGCTAATAAACTTTCGTCTGGTTACTCCTTTCCTGATCATTCTATAGCCTTACTTTTTTGTCACGTTCTCTATCATTAAATGTAGAAGGGTGAGGTTTAAGATCCTTCATTGCCGCCGTAGGATAGGTAGAGTCTTTTGAAATATTAGCTCTCGTAGTGGATTACGGAATATTGCTCGAATAACATTTTCTCGAATAACAGTTGCTTAAAAACATTTGCTCGAAAAAATATTTTCTCAAAAATTTATTTGTTCGAAAAAACGTTGGTTCGAAAATATATTTGCTCGAAAAACATCTTGACGAAAGTACATTCGCACGAAAGAAAATTTGCGCCCAAGAACTTTCTAACTAATGAACAATTTATCGAACATAAAATGAAATACGTTTTATCGCACTAAGGGACGGACATGAACGAAGATGGTAAAGTACCTGATAGTATTAATTATTACAGTATGGGGTACTCTAATGCCATGCATGAACTCAGATGGTTGATTCTATATAAAATACATTAAAGAAAATAGAAATATATATTCTAATAAAAAACTCAACCAATCTACCTAACCAGTGCGGCCTGGAGCCTTCGCGGATTGCTTCGCACAAAAAATATACATAAAATGAGAAATTTAAAAACCTAACTAATTTACCTAACCTATGCGGCATGGAGCCATCGCGGGTTGTTTCGCAAAAAAAATTATACATTAAATAAGATAAATTAAAAAAACAACTAATTTACCTAACCTATGTGGCCTGGAGTTATTTACATTTTTCAAAACCAACTTTGACATAGATGTAGACCATAGAGCAGGCATGAACAACTCAGATTTTCAAAGGGCTACTTTAAAAACTGTAAGTGTACGAGGGCTAAGTCCTTCTGTCAAGCTTCTAAAACCTTGCTGTCGAGCGTCTGAAAAAAAATGAACAAGGTCCTTCTATCGAGCTCCTTAAAAACCTATTAATACCGCGGGGCGTATGTTGTGCAGGCCCGCAATGTTTTTGTAATTTCATGTATCGATAGCAATTATGCACATATCTATCTATATAATCTCGGGGACGTAGACCTTTCGGTCAATCGCGCATTTGGGCAAATATATTTTCGATGAAATTATATTTAGTCCATGTTATTAATGTTCGAATGTATTTTTAAACCGAAAATTTTTCGAGCAAAAAGTTTTTGGATCAAATTTATTTTGGAGTAAATGTTTTTTGAGATAAAATTTCGACCAATAATCCGTAATCCTCTCGTAGTAGCTAAACTAGTTCTGTTACTCCAGGCTACAGTCCCATAAGTGATGATTGGCCTCTCAATTTCTGTATGCATATATCGATCAGAGTGTGTTCATTCCCATCTTTTACCCGCAATGTTTCTGCATACCATTAGGGCTTTTGTGACTCTATTTACTACTTCCTTCCCATGTATGTTCCAGAGAAATTTGTTATCCAAGGTTAGGCCTAGATATTTCAACTTCTTTTTTCATTCTGTATATATCCCGTTTAATTTGACGGTTTTGAGATTAAAGCTTAATTTATAACCGCCGTAACGTAACTTAAGAACTTAACGTAAGGAGTTCAAATATTGAAAAATCGAAAATTCGAAAAATCATAAAATCGAAAAAGAAATTCCGTAACGAAAATAAACCTAACACCCCCCACTCCGGCACAGCGGTGCAGCGTTGAAAGCCGTGCATCGTCTAACGTCGTTTCAGTTCGGTAGACTTCGGCACGGTGTTTGTGTGCGTGCGACTAGACGTATGCGTATAGACTAGCTGCTTACTGCTCATAACTGATTCTATCTCTTTTAGACACAATTTTGGAAAAATTGAATTTGAAAATGAATAATAATCCACAAGAATCCACAACAAAATATGGGACCACCATTGACGCGGTATTTTCCAGATATTTAGAGGATTCAAGTCTCAAACTTATGTTTCTTATTTCAGTTACTATAAACCTATAGTTTCAATGATAAAAATTCCTTAATAACCTACATGTATTGTAAGATAAAAATATTTTTCGTGCAATCGCACGCGAAGTCAGTATTTCGCGTTCTCAGCACAGTCCGCGAAATTTAATTTCGCGGCCGTTACCCATAGCAACGGCTGCGAAACCAAACGTCACTTCCAAGTTTGAATATCACTTCCAAATTTGACATTTCTAAAATATTACAAAGACAAGGATTATTTTTTATTGAATACCAACAAATACATAAGTACTTATATTATTTAGGATGAATATTAACATTAATTGTACAGTTTGTATTGTTACTTATATTTACTCCAGAAGTTGAAGCAACTACATCTAGTGTTTCTGAATAATGCTTATTGCCTACATTCAAACCAGATACTATATCGCCAGAAATTAAGTTGGAAATTTGCTTCTTATTTTCGGGTATTAAAACGGAAATCGCCGAATTTACAACTCTCTTGAGTTTAGGAGGAGTGGAAGGTACTGAAATATTGCTATCAGTATCAAACATTTTGCGTTTTGTCAGGAACTGTCAAAATATTTTGTATGTATTGAACATTTCCACAGCACACGGTGACATTGTTAAATAAATTGAACTGCTGTTGATTTTAGAGCAATAATATATTTATTTACAATTATCTAGTTTAATAATTTTAACGATTGCACGAAAAATAGTGTGTATGCCATGGCCGCGAAACTTTTTAACGACCTCAAGATTATCTTGCCTCGGCCGCAAGCGGCCTCGGCGATAACTATTCTTTCGGTACGTTAAAAAGGTATTTCGCGGCCTAAGCATACAAATAACTATTAAACAATATTAACTTCTCATTTATTCAATGAAAGAAAAAAATTTTTTTCTTATCGGTCACCACGCTCAAAAAGTGTAACTTAAATTAATATCAAAGAAAAAAAAAATACTGCATAAATAAAATAAATAAATAATTATAATTGCATAAGTTGATAAAAAATGTTATGCAATAGCTTTACCGTGGCAGTCCCCGAGTTCCACACGTATTTTTTTATAAATTAATGGACAAATACCATTTGTAAACTATCATTCTCCTCTTTTATGGACATACATTATCATGAATGATTTGTGTTTATGCTATTGGGTATAAACTATTTATGAGATATGAGTGTTTTGCTGCATATACCTATAAACATTAAGTCTAGAACTGAAATAAAACAAAACTAGTTTGCTAGGAAAGATTAAATTCTCATTATTGCTCAAAAACAATTAACATCTTCGGTAAACTATTCTGTTTTATTATATTTTTATATTATTGCTTTTAAAGTAGTTAATACATTTTTTCTATGTAGCAAAATCATAATTTATAAGTTTTATTTGGAGGTTAGGTACATAGTTCACACTTGTTTATTTCATAAGATTGATAATCTCTGAAATACAACACGCATGCTCAACTCTTACGTTACTGATATTTATAAATAAACTTATTTTTATATCCTACATTAAGTTTCTACGGCGTTAAGTTACGTTACGGAGGTTATAAATTATACTTAAGTATTATTTCCTTGACAAGGCTACTAATGTTGTTTTGGTGGGGTTTATACTAACCACCTATTGGCAACATCTTTTGGTGTGTTCTAGTCCTCTTTCAAAAAAAAACTTTCCTATTATGGTGTCAGAAATACGGCTCTGAAGTGGTTTCATACCTTGAAGGAAGGAAGCAACTAGTCGGAACTAGTCACTTTTCCAAATATAATCAATGTAACCTGGGGTATACCCCAAGCGTCGGTGTTAGGTCACTACCTTTTCCTAGTCTGTATTAATGATTTATCGCTCCTTGAGATTTCTAGATACTTAACTGTTTTTATAGACGACGCTACTGTCTTATGGCATTGCAAGGATATAGATTAGGCTGGAATTTCGGTTTCGTTTGTAAGGTTCCTAAGATTATCATCAGTAAAATCCCTTAAAACAAGAGGCGGTGTCACATCGCACTCATTCGAATAAATTAACTCAAAGTAGTCTGTAGCACTGAAATTAATTTTTGGTACCACAAAGTGTCTTACTTTAACGGTCTCTTGACTGGTTTCTCTAGCTTTTAAGATTCTTCGCGGAGATAGTTCCCGAACCCATTCACGAATGTCCGTTAGCATATACAAAAGAATCTTTTCAGGTGTATAATATACATTCGATTACCATATTTACAATACTTCTTAAATCATCTCTTAAATACAGTGATAGTTCAATCGTTTTAAATACATGCAAACTATCACTAGTGGGACTGAAATTTAGTTTAATATTAAACCACACTGGGGCATACACTTTAATTATAAATTCGACCATATCCGTAAGGCTTGATGTTGGCTTTTCCGTACCAACATAGAGCCGAAGAACACGATTTGCCATTGTAGAGTGCGATAATTTCCCAGGATCACAGTGTGCTAAATTTGATGAGAAATTACCGCTTGATATTGCATTGCAAATGTCATATAAATATGATTGATCAGAACTTAAATCTCTAGACATTATAGGTTATATTTGGCAACTCACATTTTATTGGGGTAAAATTTACAATTTTAGGACGTCCACATTTTTCTAAAGACTTCCCGATTTCTGCAGAATATTGACGAGGTCCTACTGTGCTGCCATCTAAATGTTGGAATAAATGTCTTAGGCAATTCGTTGGCGTGTAGTTGGCAAATATACCATTGTAAAGGACGTTTAATTTCAGTCTCAATGTATCTAATAACACCATTTTTATTACCGGTGTTAATAACAGTAACACAGCCGCCAAATCATCCATTTCCATTTTTTTTGTATTGCTTTTCCAATTGACTTTTCCGTCCCTGTAGTTGGAGTTACGTGGTCAATATAGATAGATTCAGGTTCCTCGATAAGCGATATGTGTTCTTCAATAACAGTTTTCTTGTATAATCTACCGTTTTTCTTCTCTGGCAGTAAAGTTTTGTCCTTCCATCAAAATGCAGACTAGTTCATCTTCTGTTGTCACCTCCAAACCTTGCGGTATTTCTAGGTTTCTTTCGCTCTCTTCTCACTTGATTTTTGTCAACTATTTTCGAAGGATCTTTTATGGTAATTATTCCTACATCTTGTAATACTGCACTAGCAATCGTATACAAGACCTAACATTGGTAACTTTGTTCTCATTTGAGTGTTTTTGAGGTAGAGGGTAAGTTTGGATTAATAAAGTCGTCATCTAAAGAGAATTGATATTTTGAGGGGTCAGATTCTGACCCTGACAATAATGTAGTAGTTTGAGAGGAACAGCTAGATTTTAATAAATTGCAAAATTCTGATTCATATTTTTTTATTTTTTCAATTTGTCTGGATTGCCTTTGTTTATTTGACAATATTTTCTTTGTTTCTTCACGATCTACATTTCCTATGCTCATTTTTCTGACCAATCTTTGATTAGAAAGAAAGTGTTCCTTAGTAGTTACTTTCCGGGTCTTTTCATACATGCATGCAGAGAAATTGCATTTACAAGCAGATATGTCAGTAATTTTTTATGACACTCTATTTTCAATGTATTTACCTTTTCGTCGTAGCTGTTGTTTTGCTTTCTTCTGGGATATCTTATTATATTCTTATATTTTTCATAATACTTCCGTATTAATTGCACAATTCTGTCTTTTGAAACAGTTGGAATTGATGCCTTTTTTCAAATGTTTTCAATTTTAGGCACAAGCTCATTGCAAACTTCTAAAAAACTTTGTTGTTTTCTACTATATATTTTTCTAGAGCTAGATTTAGAAAGCAATTTACTACAAGTAGATAATATTATTAAATTTTGCAAAGAGCTAGGATTCACTTCATCAACGAATGTTTATTTTGCACTGATAGAATCTAATCTAAGATATGGAACTCAGTTTTGAGGCGCCTGCAGCAAAAAAGTCTTCAATAGTGAATTTCTACTTCAAAAACGTGGTGTACGGTATCTGTGTCAGGTACAAAGCCGATGTTCTTGCAAACAATTGTT
This sequence comes from Psylliodes chrysocephalus, assembly GCA_927349885.1. Lineage (NCBI taxonomy): Eukaryota > Metazoa > Arthropoda > Insecta > Coleoptera > Chrysomelidae > Psylliodes > Psylliodes chrysocephalus. Next base: position 17,055,989 of record OV651827.1, read on the forward strand.
TTTCAAATACAAAATATTTAATTTAATCTCTTTATACCTGTTTAATATACAGGGTGTTAAAAAAAAGTGTCACAAAATGAAATGGTGAATAGTATGACCCAAAATAAGCAGAAAAGTCTTAATACATATATGACCGCAAATTAACGGTTTCGGAGATACGGACCATTTTGTGTTTATAACAATTTTTTATTATTATAAAAAAACAATGATATTTATAAACAATCAATAACAACATAGAGTTAAATGAGATGTTCAAATACTGACGTAGCGCTTCCCTCGCATTGCCATTTGCACGACCGTACATAAAATGCATGTCAGCTAATTCAATATTAGTGTAAACAGGCATAACGAAAATTTATAAAATTATTCACCCACAACAAAATAATAACTGCAAATAGTATCTATGAAAAAACATCGGTAGACTCCGATAAGAAAAGCAAGTTTTTGAGAATGAAAAAAGATAATCAAAAAATGATACAAAACACAAAACACTCCGTATCTCTGAAACCATTCATTTGCGGACATATGTTTATTTTGTGACACTTTTTTTTTAACACCCTGTATAAGAACAGATCTGCTTACAATAATAACCGTACAGGGCGAGATGCAACTAATTTATATCTGCTTACTCCTAAATATACACTAGTTAGGGACTCGCGTATCTATAATGGCAACAAAATGAAAGTTGTCCTAAATCTTTTAGGAAAAAACTTCAGGAACGACTAGCTTGCAAAGCATACTATGACAACATAATATTTTAACGAGGACTCCCTTGATATTCATAATTCTTACACATCAAACGATGCCTAAAAAACAATATTTTTATTATGTACCGTTCATGTCTGTATTATCATTTAAGGTTGTTAGTGGTCAAGATGGCGTCGTGCAGTTACTTCTCTCAAATAATGCTAAAGTACAAACAACTGATATCAACGGTAAGACTGTGCTACATTTGGCAGCGGCGTGCGGCCATTTTAACTGCTTGCACATGATACTTAAATATATGACAGAGGATGAAGTGAGAGCCAAGGACAAGCAGCAGTGTACTGCTCTTCATTGGGCATGTTACAATGGTGAGTTGTACATTTTATTTACAATATTTAATAAAAAATATATATAAATTAAAAATATATTATTTTTTAAAGGAGATTTTCTCAAGTATTATAAAAAATTAACCTACATAAAAAAGGAAAGTGCCTTATTGCTATATCGTTACCCTAATTAGCAAACTTTTACCAAATTCACATTTGCATGCCAACTTGTAGAGAAAAAAACCTCTAATACATGTTTCAAACCTCATAAATCCAGAACTCAGAACAATATTCTGGATTTATGAGGCTTGAAACATGTATTAAAGGTTTTTTCTTTACAAGTTAGCATGAAAATGTGAATTTGGCAAAAAGTATATTCCTCTTATTATATAAGTAATTTGCATTAAAAAAAAATATTTAGTAATATACATGGATTCTCATCTAAAATGCGTTTATCACATTAAATTTGTTAAAAAAATAAGATGATCACTCTTGCCCAGTCCTAAGTGCTAAACTGTCAATAATTAATAGTTACCTAACCTTGCCCTTGTAGTAAGTCATCTTTCGATATGAATTAATTGCCTGGGGGGGAGAAACACAATATTTATCACCACAACCTGGAAATTACTCAAAATTATATTATTAAAATGATATTAATGAAATATATACTTACAAACAAAATATACGACCTGAAGTAACTTCTTCACAAGTGTCATTATTAGACCATGTAAACATAGATCTAATTTAATAAGCGAAGTCACATTTATAAAAATCGACATAAAATGGTATTATTTAAAGTACCAAAACTTGAAAAATATACAGGGTGGCGCATCGAAAACGAAATAGAGACATTTACTGGCAGCTCAGTTATTTTTTGGAAAAACACTCAGACCTTTCGATTTTGTTTTCGAAGGGGACACAAAATTGGCAAAAAATCACGTTAACTACGCGGTGGTGGCACCATCCCTAAAATTTTAATTGAAAAGGGGTCGAATGATTCATTTGAAAGGTCTTTCAATTCCCTTTATAATGATGTAAAATGTAGGTACTTCTCGGTAGTTTTGGAGATTTATTGATTTAAAGCTTAAAGTAGACTTTAATACATCATCATTAGTGGAGATCAATACATTTAGCAGCAGAGTAATTTAAAAATGAAGAATGAACTGACCCGTCAGTAATAAAGATTTTGCTGAAAACGTTGCCGCATATTTTGCAATATTTGAGGAGTAATTTGAAGGCATTCATTCTTTGTCGCAAATCTTCTGACGATGTTGGCTGAGTAGAATAGATTTTGCTTTTTAAGTGACCCCACAGAAAGAAATCCGAAGGTGATAAATCTGGCGATCTTGGGGGCCATTCAATGGCACCTCTTCTACCACCATCCTGTTGAAACATCAACCTATTCGCAATGTACCGCCGATCATTCTGATTTTAAATTATGGCTGTTAGCGCAGGATCTATGGCATCTTGCAGTAATTTCAAATACATTTCACCGGTCAAATTTCCAGGTAAGAAAAAAAGGACCAACTAAATGACAAAATTACCGGCCACATTTAATTTTTGTGGCTGCTGTGTGTATACCTCATGATAAATTCTGGGATTATAATCGGGCCAATATCGGTAGTTATGACGATTTACTACGCCGTTTAAGAAAAATGAACATTCGTCGGAAAAGCAAGTGTTAAATAGAAATTGTTCATCGTTAATAATTCGTTCACTCATATCTTCACAAAATTGTAATCGCCGATCAAAATCGTCTTCATTAAGTTCTTGTATAAGGTGAATTTTATACGGATAAAAACTGTGGGCCTTTAGAATCCGTTGGCTACGTCGACTAACACCACACACAGTATGCAATTTGCGGGTACTTAACGTAGGATCTACATAAATTTGCCCTAAAACCCCCACTTCTATTGGTTCGTTCCTTATGGTATATTCAATGTTGCGTTTTTTATTGGCGACTGATCCATTTCCCCGAAATTTAGTTACAAGTTCTAGAACATATTTTCGATGCCCGTTACTGTTCTCATGTTGCTCATTAAATATTTGTGCTGTTCTATTAGCGCAAATATTTCGAAAAGTTCAACCCCTTCTGCTGTGGAATATACCATGGTTAATTTATGTATAAAGCGTTAAAAGGTGTTTTAACAACAAAGTTTGGTCGAATCAATCGAAAACTGTACTAAATTCCTATTTAAAATAGGTACGAAGCATTCCTTTCTTATCTTTCTTCAAGAAACAACTTTTTAAGCACCAAAAAAACGCTCCAATCGCTATTTTCAACAACAAAATGATAACAAACCATGGGCGTAGTGAAGAAAAGCATTTTACTCAAATTTCTTCTGAAATTAGTACCTGATGTACCTATTAAAGTCTACTTTAATTATAGAGAATAATGTAAAAGGTAACTTTATTCCGGCCTGCGGTGAACTGATTAGATTTTGAGCAGAGTCGGAACATCTGGAGGGTACTTTAGAGGAGATTGTTTTTATATTTTATGGAATATATCTGCTATTTACGTTTGGAGAAGAAAATTGTTTATATAAAATTTACTTCTTATATTATTCTCTATAATTTTACAAAATCTAAAAAATCCAAATTTTAAGAAAATTGTTCAAATAAAAGTTGTTCGTTATATTATTTTCTATAATTCTTATTTTGAGTTAGATATATGTGGAAAATGTATATATTTAGTTTATTCTCTAAACATTAACCGGAACAAGCCTGTAATAACTAGTCATGTGCTGGACATTTTTTTTTTATTGTTTTCAAAGCACAAAATGCGTTAACAAAATAATAGGTAAAAAGAAATCCTATAATGTGACGGTGACACACTACAATAATTTCTCTAAAATGGGCCGTAATGTAGATCAAATTTCACAACAAACCATTCACTGGCAGAAGGATAACTGAAATTGGGCTGGCTGAATAACAAACCCAGGTACCCTTTAACCATATCCTACCCTTCTTTATTTATTTCATGATTTACCATTTACAGTGTTGCCGAATCCAAAATTCTTATTTCCGGAAAAACGGTCTAGTTAAATGCTAACAGAAGGGACAATTAAAAATACGTTTATTAGCAGATGGCATACGGCAAATGGCTGCAATAAAAATTCATATATTCATTATTTTTTATTTAGTGCCATCAATAATAAGTGACCTAGTAAATAGAATAAAATATTAAAATAGAAAAGAACAATATGAACATGATTACTTCGCAAAAATGTTAGCAATACTTCATTGTGCGAGCCAATATGGGTGAAAACTGAATTAACAAAATTATTGAAAAATTGAATAGTTCCAAAATTTCAATCTAAGCGGGAAATTGCCAGTCTAACGGCAACACTGCCAAGTTGTATCTGTTTCAAATTACAGATCAACGATTTCGAATCGAAAACTTCTTTTTCCATTTGACCCTTGACCAAGCTGTCAAAAATTGTAAAGAGTAATATTTAAAGTAACTTTTATTTGACGAATTTTCTTCTCCAAACGTAAATAACGGATATATTCCATCAAATATAACCCCCTACAAAATACGTCCCCCCCCCCGATGTTCTGACTTTTTGCTCAAAATATTATCAGTTCACCTCAGGCCGGTATGAAGCTTAAGTTTTAAATTTAATGTTTTCCTCTTTATCCGTTTTAGAGTTTTCTTCAAAATTCGAAATTTACACATTTTCTCAAATATCTCCACAAAACGTAAAAATCCGTCGAAAACTCGAGGTCGACAAAAATGATTCCTATACTTTCCTTATCTGTATACAGATAGGAAAGTAAAAATCCGTGTCTAGCCATTACATATAGATATTTATTAGTATTACGTATTATATTAGCAACTGAAAATGGATGTGCTCTGGGTTTGATTCAAAATATTTATCAATCTATTCTTATAACTTTCTAAAGATATTTAATTATTGTCCTTACATTGAGCAGCGATTTTGAATTTCTTTTAGGTTATGCAACTTGTGTGGAGTATTTATTAGAAAAGAAATTGTTTAAGGAATTGGAACAAAATTCCTTTTCACCCATCCATTGTGCCACGTAAGTATTCCCATTTGCCTAAATTCAATTGCTCTCATTATGCATTTTAACAAATATTTTTAAAGATTTTTTTAGTTTTTCAGGATCTGACAAGTGCCTAGAATTATTAGTCAATTATTTTGGAAATAAAATAGTAAATTTATCGGATTGTCGGCATAGGACACCTTTACACATTGGTGCCCTTCACGGACACTTGGAATGTGCTAAATATTTATTGGAACAAGGTGCTGACGTTCAAGTTTTTGATGAAGAAGGAAGGGCCCCTTTTATAGCTGCAGCACAATACGGGCAAACACAAATCGTTGGTAAGGTTTTTTATAGCTTTGGGCTGGTTCAGAATATGTATAGTTCCATTCTGGGATATGATTCTGACATGCCCTTAAATTATTCTGATTTTTTTTAACGGTGTCAACGGAAAAGTTGGTTATATTGATAACAATGTACTATTTGACAATTAATGTAATTTTGAAAAACTTGTGGGTTTTAGAGCCTTTTAAGTAAATTCTGAATTATAAACACAAACAATCCTTGTACTAGACTCTCCCATAATTATTTGGCAACTATGTTGCATAAGAATGTGAATACTTTGGCAATTCGGTTTTTGTATACAAAATTGGTACTAATAGTTGTTATTCGTCGTTGGAAATTCATTTTTATTTATGGGCGTCATAAAATGAAAAGTTACTATTACAAAACTAATTGTTGATATTCAATACCAACCTTTCAAGAAAAAATCAATCATTTACATATTCAGAAATTTTAGCAATTTTTTAATGAAGAATATAGTTCACAATAAAGGTAAATTACAAAATTTAAGATTTATTAAGGATTTAAAATGTGTGACGTAGCCAGGAACTGACCAATACAAAGTAGCTGATTAGACGGTATACGAGAAGTACTTAGTTTGTGTTAAGGACGGCGTCTGACCATATCTCGAAACTTGTTTGTCTGAACAATTTCGCATTTTTTTTACGAAATCGTTAAAAGAAAATAAGTACTTAAAAATGTTTTTAACTTTGTAACTTTCCGCTATGTCACGTGGTATATCCTTCGAGCATAGGTATATCGCAAACAAAATATAAATGTGTTTTATAAAAAAATCTTTATAATTTTAAACCAAGTTTTCAAAAAAACTAAACAATATTTTGTGTGATGTGTTTCATTATTTTTCTGTTAGTTGTACGCGTTGTAACGGAAAGACAACATGTAAATATATTTAGTTTTAAAAAAAATTCCTAGACAAGTTAATGCGATTATATGTTTAGATACCAAAAGTCAAAGTAATCTTTCAACTACTTTAAAACAACTCCGTCTCTTAAGAAATCTTTACAACCCCTAGGCACACTTCATGAACGGTTTTCAATATTAAAATTAATGTCAAAAGATGTATATTTTTCCCGAAAGTCAACCGCGCATATACGGCAGATTTCTATGGGCCAACGCCTTAGTTTAAAGAGAACGGAGATTTAACATTGCACATAGCGCATATTGTCTATTCCAACCTGAAGTAACCCACCAATTAAAAATCATTGTTTCCACGACGCCACCCGAAGTGTTCCGACATTTCCATTTTATGCTCAACTGCGCGAGAGTGAATCATTATGGACCGCCGTTTTTTGAATTATTTGTTGGTGTTAATAGCAATTTAAAGTGTTTGTTATTTAATTTCAAGTTGAAAATGCCACGATATAGCATGAAAAATTATATATACTTATAATTATAAGTGCAAATGCTATGAAATATAAGAAGTATATTCGTTTTCAGCTGTAAATATTTATTACCGTTTTGACATAAAGCCGCTATGACCCTTTAAGGGGTTTCAATAAACATTAAGCATCAAATATTTCAGAAAACAGATTTCGTAGTATTTACATAAATTTACTAAAGGGTAAAAGTTTGAACATTTAATGTAAATAAGAAGAAAAAAGGCATTGTTGACAACGAAATTTTGTTTTTAAAAGGTAGTTTTAAAAAAATATTTACTAAAGGTGGTTTTTAGCCCTTTTTGATAAATAAATAAATAAGAAGTAAAAAAGCATAGTTGCTAGCGAAATTTTATTTTTATGGGGTATTTTTATAAGAATATTAGATAAAATACAGGATGACCCACTTAAAATTTCAAAGTTCATCTTATTTGCTGTCAAATCGGATCTGACATTTGAATCTTAAGTCTTAAAACCAATTAAAACGCACAATATGATCTAGTATAAGCTAAAAAATACTAAAGTTACAGGAGTTAGTCACATTGTTGATAAAATGTTACTTTATAAACCCCTAAACAACTCGAAAAAAAAATTTATTTACTAAAAAATCTAAATTCTTGCAATATTTATTATACATTCGAATGCGATTTTAAGGATGAGATAAAAAAATGCGAATCTCTAAATTTGCTAGGATTAAATTGTTATTTTTTATGAAAATCGATTATCCGTTATAATTAATCGATTATTTTCAATAAATTATTTTTGTTATTTCAAATATAATTGAATAATATATTTTAAAGGAAATACACAAAGAAAAAAAGATTTATTGATTTTTTGAATTATCGATTTATCTATTGGTTAATCGGCTTTTTGATTAATCGATTATATTCGATTTATCGATTATTTTCGAAATTTAGAAGATAATCGAATAATAAATTTTATAGGAAATGCCAAAAAAATAGACTATTTGAAAATAATCGATAATTCGGTTATTTTTTTTTTTTTTTTAAATCGATTTATCGTAGAATCGCTTCTTAATTAATTATTCGATTATTTTCGATTAAGCGATTATTTTCGAATTATAAATTATTTTTGATTAATCGATTATTTTCGATTTATCTATTATTTTCGAATACCTAATCGATTATTTTTGATATTCAAGATAACCAAATAACCGATTTTAAAGGAAATACGAAAAAGTTAGATTTGATAATCGATTATTTAAAATAATAGATAATTCGGTTTTTTTTTTTTTTGAAATCGATTTAACGGTAATCGGCTTTTTAATAAATAAATTATTTTCGATTTATCAATTATTTTCGATTTTTAGAAGATAATCGAATAATCAATTTTAAAGGAAATACCAAAAAAAATAGATTATTTGAAAATAATCAATAATTCTGGTATTTTTTTTGAAAATCGATTTATCGTAGAATTGGCTTCTTAATTAATCGATTATTTTCGATTAAGCGATTATTTTCGAATAATCGATTATTTTCGAATAATCGATTATTTTCGATTGATCGATTATTTTCGATTGATCGATTATTTTCGAACAATCCATTATTTTCGATATTCGAACTAATCAATCGATTTTAAAGGAAATTCGAAAAAATAGTTTCTTTGGTAATAATCGATTATTTAAAATAATCGATAATTCGTTTTTTTTTTCAATCTATTTAAAGGTTAATCGGCTTTTTAATAAATTATTTTTGATTATTCGATTATTTTTGATTAATCGATTATTAAACATTAATGGCGATCGTATTTTTAACAGTAACTTCTATGCGCAAAAGTCGTAAATAAAGAAATAATGGTGTGAAATACATTTTCTTGATGAAAAGTGACGTGTATAGATGGGTTGTAGGTTAATTATTATTATTTTTTGTTTTATAATGCTTTTCTAAGATTTATACAATTGAGAAATTTATAGATATATTTTATGTAACGTTTTTCAATCCTGAAGAGCTTAATCAAAAATGTTCTCTGTATTTTCTAATAAACTCCTTTATGCTCTGAGGAGGCATAAACATATCTAAATTTCAATTCTGATGTCGATTTTGTGGGTTAGATCATCTTTTTTTATATTGACGACCAGTGACGGATTTAGGCTTGCTGCTGCCCTAGGCCCCGTTTGATGCGTTGCCCTTTTTGATAAAATGAATTTCTTTAATTTTGAACCAATATTTTTTTATTTTAAAATAACTTTATTTGTTGAAATATAATTTTTTAAATGTAACTAATAAACATGACAGATAAATAAGTTAAAACTTTAGACATAAATAATAAATATTTTATTTAATATTAATCAATTTGAAAATTTCTTTTTCCTGGCTTTGGTCCGCGCAAAAATGTGGATTATAGCTTCATAATTAATTTTTTGGGCTAGTTGCTTGCGCGTAAATAGGTTTTTACCCTTTTTAGAGTGGAAAAAGATCCTCTCTCCTGAACGATTTGTAGTTGGAATACTCAAAAAAATACGGAGAACAATGTAAAACAAGTGTAAAATAGACATACATTAGGCAACCACGTCACCAATTCGTGAATCGCGCGTGCACAAAATGTGTCTAAAAAGTATAACTCGAAATACAGTGCGGGGTACAAACGTACCCCATTTCGCGTTTTATTTTTTGTTAAATAAAAATTATAAGTTGTATTTTAGTAAATCACTGAAAAATATATTAAGAATAATTTAAATCGGCATAGCAGCAAATTGATATTTGATGAAAATGTCCTGGGTTGCAATTAAATGTAGTAACTAGTTTTTAAATATTTTAAATTGTCACAAAGTGAATATTTGTATTTTAATTTTTTTTTTATTTGTATTTTCAGAACTTTTGTTAACATGTAATATTGATCGTACTACTTGTGATAAACTTGGCAATACTGCATTACATTGGGCTTGCCTGAAGAAGCACAACCAAACTGCCTTATTAATTTTAGAAGATTCTCAAGGAGACACCATTATCAATGTATTTAATAATGAAAAGAAAACGTAAGTATTTTTTAATATAACCTGTTCAACTTTTTTTTAATACTATAAATTTGATAGCACAGTAATAATATGTAATAATTGTTTGTTGAATTTAATGAATATGCGCTGTATTTCATACTAATAGTCCGGGAGATAACGGTAGATTTTAATGAACCATTTTCGCAACCTTTATTTTCTAAATATGACTTATTAAAATTGCATAACAATAAAGTTATCGTCTTCCATTTCAGTTGTACGTCAGAGGGTTGTGGGAGGGTTGCAATTCCATTAAAAAAATGATAAAAAAATTCATTTTCGCATGCAGTATTCGTTCAACTATCGGAGAGTGAGTGCAGTTGAATATTTCAAAAGACTACTCGGAATCTTCGTCAAGATCAATCGCCTGTGTTTATATATGTGCTAAATTGTGATCGTTCAAAAAAAAAAACTGATTGCTAAAGTTAATGTTTAAAAGCAAAAGTAAAAATGTTCCAATAAAAATAATTTTAAAATGTGTAGAGAAAATCAACAAAATCGAATCTTCTGCAGCGCAAAAAAAACTGATATATAAACAACAGTTTGCGATGACGAAGAAAAAATGGAGAAAAAATATAGAGATATACCCTTAAAGAAAGAATCAGCTATTTAGGGGTTGACTAAAAAATTACAGGAAATGCAATTAAGAATACAACAAAATGGAAATGATGTTAGGTATGCAAAAACAACAACAGCATATCGAAACAGACTCAGAAGAAGAAATAGTCAATAAAGAAACAGCTTGGATAGTACAAAGTAGCAAAAGAAATAGCAAAAAACGAAAAATGCGAGAATCTCCTGAAGTGTCACCTCAAAACACAACCGAAGAACAACACAACGTACAAAAAGAAGCAAAATTTAACCACCCAAATGAAAACGCTCAACAAAGTATTGCACAAAAAAACAAACAAAACAAAAATTACCACCACCAATAATAGTAACTCAGGTCAAAAACTTTGAAGAGTTAAGATAAAAACTAATAAGTAAGCAACACAATTTTGTAGCTAACGATGAAATCAAATTAAACCTAAAAGATAAACAAGAATATAGAACAAAGATAACAGATCTCTCAAACCAAGGCTATCAATGGCATTCATAGGAGATGAAACAAACCAGACCAATAAAAGTGATGGCTAGAAACCTACACCCTACCTGCAAGCCAGAATATATAGCTGAAGAATTAAAGCACAGTAGATTTAAAAACTTGGATGTGGTTAATATTCAAAGAAGATAAACTAAAGAAGAAGAAAGAGGAAATCAAGTTATAAGAACTGCTATAAAAAAGCCATTGCCGCTATTCATGTTAACATTTGAAAACGGTGAAGACATTAATAAAAGGATTTATGAAATTAAGACATTACTAAACCTAATAACCCAAATTGAGCCAGTCAGAAGCCCAAAATTGATACCCCAATGCAAACGGTGCCAAAGATATGGGCATACTATACATTTTTGTAATAGACAACCAGTGTATGTTAAATGTACCAAAAGCCATCTTACAGGAGAGTGTAATAAACCGGTAAGTGTACCACCAAAATGTGCAAATTGCAATCAAGCACATCCAGCAAGCTATAGAGGATGCGAAGTGGCAAAGGCGATACAATACAGAAGAGACCAGGTAAGCAAAACTAACCACAATAGAAATAATACCAAATCTAGACGACCTATCATTAATAATGCACAAAGAATGACAAATTTGACATACTCAAACGTGGCTAGTAATAACAGACCTAATCAAACTGAGGACTGCCAGAGGACGCTTTAAAGCGTTCGCGTTAACTGCACATGAGTACCGCTTGCGCTTCAAAGCACCCACGACTACCTGTTGGTAAATGCGTAGTAAGTAGGACTTCGGTACTTAGGTGACTTCAGGGTTAAACTGATCGGCAGTGAACGTGTTAATACAATTTTAGACAGAATTACCAGATTAGAGGAGGCCACCTTCCCCCAAACGTCTAGACATCCTTAATGGAGCGTAAAAACGTAATCTTTGTATCAAGGAATGTCAATGGACTCCTTGACCATCGAGAAGAGCTACAAGTGTTCCTAATAGAACAAAGTATCTAATCTGTCTAATATCAGAAACGTATTTAACAAAACAAAGCTATATACAATTAAAAGGATACAAAGTCTATAGTACTATACATACATCCCTCGGATACCGCTAGAGGTGGAAGAGCCGTAATAATAAAAGAAAATATTAACCATTATGAGGAGAATAAAATAGGAACAGAAGAACACATATTTTAGAAAATTGATGAACGATAAAAATACTGATTACTCTTTGTGGAAAACGACTAGGATACTTAAACGTCCAATGATCTATATACCACCAATAAGAGAAGAAAACGGAAACTGGGCAATATCAAATAAACAAAAAGCTTACATCTTTGCAGATCATCTCGAAAAAAATTTTCAACTGAAGAAAGAATGAGGACTCGATTTATTAAAACAAGAGAACACAAACATAGTCCTAGAGTAACGCCTAAAGAGGTAGCTGAGGAAATCAAAGAAAATATTAATTTTAAGAAAGCACCCGGGTATGATCTGATTACAGGTTAAATACTAAAACAATTGCCAAGAAAAGCTGTGGTTAAACTTACTAATATAATAAACGCTGTATTTCGACTAGAGCATCTGGAAAGTCGCTGAAATTATAATGATACCCAAACCTGGAAAACCACCAAATGAAGTAAAGTCTTATAGACCTATACTGCCCTCCTCCTAATACTAGTTGTCCTATGTGCCAATTATGCATTTTGAGATATTAAAGTTTTAGTGTTTATGCATATATTTTGGTTGTTTTCAATATTTTTTTCTTGAAATGAGAGCAGAATGTAAGTAAAAATAAAGTATAGTATGTATGTTTACCTGTTGACTAAATTTGAAGGCATACTTTGATTGCATTGGTAGATAGGACAATATCACCAAGTAAAATACAACAAATTTCAGAGCATATTTATTTTATTGTCCTAAGTGAAGTAGGTACCTACTAGAAAACATAATATATTTAAGCATAAGAAATACAAGAAATATGAAATATTGTATCTATACGTATAAATTACTAGTCATCAATACTGGTATTAATATTGTCATTCACTGGTAATTTCTCCCAAAACTTTATTCTATTTTCGGGTATATGAGATTTTAAAACTGTAACCAAATTCCGTTTTCAGAAGTAATACCGTGACATTGTGTCTCTAATACAGGATCACTAAATGGCCGTTTAATATATTTTTGGTCTTTTTTGAAAGAAAGTGCAACAATATCTCTAAAGTAAATTCTGGGAGCAAGTTTCTGTAATTTATGTTTAGACGTATAATCCATGAAATAATAAAAGTTATTAAGATTAATTTGTACCAGTACCAGAATTTGAACTTTGAACTATATTCTCAAAATCTTCAAAATCGTACACCTTCTTTTTTTAATGCTAGTTCAACTTGATGAAATGCGTCAGCAGACATAAGTGTATGTCCTGGTTCGAAATACTTAACTTCTATATTTTCAACACCTACTTGTAACGAATTAACAATATACAGGAAGAAATTAAGAAGGGTCTAATTCTTATTTTGCGAGGAACAATTGTCCAGCCAAATTACAATTGTTTTTCTGTCTGTTAGCTAAAAAGAATGCATAGTAAGCAGATGCAATATCATCTTTGGTGCGACCGCTTATTGCTTCATGTCAAGTTATTGCGTAAGGATGTGATTTACTCTTCTTTCCTAAAGGAACCAAACTTTCGTTAAATGCGGTGATCCTTGGAGTGAATATAATTTCTTTAAACATATATATGCGTGGAAGCATGATGTCCTGCAAAAAAATTACATCGTATAATTTTGGTCAAAGCGTGGCATTTATATTATACCTTTTGTAAATTTGCAGATACAATAAGATGTTCAACACTAGGAATGTATTCAGCGTCCTTTCGGTACTCTTGTCTTGCAGATATTGCCTTTAACTTGTGTTTTCGCAGACTTCACATTCTGAATTAATGGTGCTATCTTTAACATTGTGATGCGTCGTATCTTTGTGTATGTTAAAAGCCTAACATTCCCAACACTCCTCATGTCCGAGTTTTGTAAAGGAAATGTTAAGATTTGCAACTTTCTTTCAATATAATTCGTAAGAAAAGTCGTTATGTGGGTAGTTTCCCTGGAAATTTTTAAACTTCAGTGTTATGTAAATATCGCTTGGCAGATTTGGCGCATGTTCTCTGCGATAGTGAGAGATTGTGGACCGAAATGAGTAAATGTGATTTACAATATCTTTTCTGTTTATTGGTCTTGAGGCTGTCCGCTTCTGAGTTCTTCCTTCGTGCATTGGTGCTTTTAGATTTTCAGGCTCATAGCCCAATGTTGACAAAATATATCTTTTACATACTTCAACATCTTCGCATTTTCATTTTTTAAAGTATATTTAAAAGTCCAATTTCTTCTGGAATTATTCCCAGATTTAGCTGTTTGCCTCTTTTTTTCCGATTTTTCAACGTAACTCGCAACAAACAGCTTCTGCTGGTCATCGGATAGTGACCAAACTTGAGAATTAATATTTTTTTGATTGTTAGAACCTCTATAAAATGCCTAATGTTATTATTTTTAAGTTGGTACTGTACAATGACAGATGACATTCTTGACATTATGTTTATTGATTATTCTGTGTGTGAAGCCCACTGTTGCTATTACAATAAAAGTTAATCCTGATTTTATTTAATTAATCCTGTGTGGATAATTTACCTGTGTGATCTTATGTTCAACCCTCGGTCAGGTTTATTACATTTCAGAAGTAGGATCTGAATGCCATCACGTATTTTCGTAGATATTCGACTTCAAAAAAAATACGGCGTGTCGGTTCGGTAAAACTTTCAAACTATTAATAAAAATAAAGGTGAATAAACGTTAGAAAGTGGACCTTCTGTGTGCGGTCTCAAAACTCTTAAACCTGTGTGAATTGCTAATAAACAGAACTGAAACTGTGTGAATTCGAAACGACAAAAAAAAAAAATAAACAAAATGTCTTCAAATGCAGATAATGGGCATGAAACCGATAGCTTGGATGGTCACGGTAACTTTAATGACGAAAACTTACAAGGTAGGATTAACCATTCAGATATTTATGTTCAAAGAATGATGGATATGTTTATTTCCGAAAATCGCAGACGCGATGAAATGTTCATGTCAGTTTTAGAACGCCTAACTCCTAATTCAAATAATCAGGAAGATAACAATGCATCAGCTGTTTCTTCAGCCTCTCATACACATCATGTTTTACCAGATTTATCACGTATAATAGGGTATTTTGATGGTGATAAAGATTTGTATAAAGCTGAAAAATGGATAAACAGTTTAGAAACTAGTAGACGATTAAATCAGTGGTCAGATAATTACTTACTTGAAACTGCTAGGGCTTATTTAAAGGGACCAGCTACACACTGGTTTGATGTAAAACGTGAATTAATATTTACTTGGAATGATTTTAAAAAAGAGTTCGAAAAGACTTATATTAGAACAGAAGGGATTTCAGAAAAATGGGAAAAGATGAAAAATAGAAAACAAAACAAAGGGGAAAGTATTATGTCATATTTTTATGAAAAAGTCGAACTGTGTAAAAAATTAAATTTACAATTTGATGATTGTAAGGAAGAAATTTTAAATGGGTTATTACAAAAAGAAATAGCATTAAGCTTAATGGTAAAAATTCACTACGATTTTGATTCATTATTAAAAGACATTTTAGCTATTGAAAGAATTAAAAACACTAGTAAGCCAGAGCGAAATATTCAGATTGTAGAAAATCAAAAACCTTTTTATAATAATAGTACTTATAGACAAAGAAAATGCTACAAGTGTGGGTTAATAAATCATACATCTGAGCAATGCACACGTAAAAATCCAGTATGTTTTACTTGTAAACAAGAAGGTCATGTTGTGTCTAATTGTCCAAATGAAAATAAACGATTTATTCCTAGAGGACAAACTGCAAACCCTGCAACTTTTAATTCAAATACAGCTACACGTCAGCATATCCGAATATTAAATGATAGTGCACCTGCATTTAATGCAAATAATGATCTGTTAGGGGAAAGTAGGGCAAATGTGAACTCAATTGAAAAACAAATTGATATTAATAATCTTGACAAATGCTCTGAAGGCAAGTTTTTGAAAAATGTTTTAATCAATGATTCAATTTTGGTAAAAGGGTTTATTGATACTGGTAGCTCTGTATCTACTATAAAAAATAAAATTGTGGAAAAATTCAAATTAAAAACGGTAGATGTAATACAGCCATTGTATGCTTTTGGTGGTAATTCACAACCAGCTATATATTCACCTGGAAAAGCGTATGTAAAATTGCAAATAGATTTAGCAGTTATTGAGAATATCGATTTATGTATAGTTCCTGATAGTGCACAGGACTCAGATTTAATTATTGGTAGAAATTTTTGTGAACTACCGAATATCGCTTGTGTCAGCAAAGGTGAAGAATTAGTTTTTGGATTTGCAGAAAATCAGCCATTCAAAGATTTAGATATTGATGTTATAATAAACTCAGTGCCTCATAGATTTAAAACTATATCTGATACTAAAATTTCAGCATTTTCAAAACGAGATGTAAATGTTATTAAAAATAACGAAAACAAAATTTTGAGAATATACAATACTAGCGACAAAGCCTTTGAATTAAAATCTAATCAAGAATTCAAAATTTTAGAAAATCCTGAAAAGCCAGAACATATTTTAAATCAAAATGAATTTAGTTACAATCCGCTTACAAAAGACATGGTAAATATTGCTAGTAATGTTTCAATTGATAATAGCGAGAATTTGATTAACTTACTTAATGAATATCGGGACTGTTTTGCTTTAAAATTAAACGAGTTGGGTTGCACCGATTTAACAAAAATGGATATAGTTGATACAAATGTTCCCGTTAGATGTCAGCCATACAAAGTTTCATCTGCCGACCGTGAGACTATAGCAAAAATTGTAGAGGACTTAAAAGATTGTGGTATAGTTACTGAAACTACAAGTCCATATGCATCTCCAGTTCTAATAGTACGCAAGAAAAATGGTGATCCACGATTAGTAGTCGATTTTAGAAAACTAAATAAACAAACTGTACCTGTGAATTTTCCAATGCCCAATCTTGATGAGCAATTTCAATATTTATCTGGTAGTAAAATTTTTGCATGTTTAGACTTAGCAAATGGTTATTTACAAGTGCCGTTAACAGAAAACGCGAGCAAAAAGACTGCCTTTATAACACCGGATACTACGGGCGAATATAAACGAATGGTTTTCGGGCTTACTAATGCACCGTATGAATTTGTGCGTCTTATGAACATTGTATTAGGGCCACTGCGAAATAAAATATGTTGTTCTTATTTGGACGATGTCATAGTTCCCGCGAAAGACTGGAATCAGCTTTTAGAACGGTTAAAACTAGTGCTCGAAGCTTTTCGGAGTGCCAAATTGACACTTAATCCAACGAAGTGCGTTTTCGGTAAAACGGAAATTGAATATCTCGGATACACAGTGTGTGAACAAGGACTAAAACCGGGCTCAAATAAACTTTTAGCTTTGCAAAATTTTCCAGAACCTACTAACGTACATGAAGTGCGCAGATTTTTAGGACTTTCAGGGTTTTTCCGCCGATTTATTGAAAAGTACGCAGTAATTGCCAAACCATTAACGGACTTAACAAAAAAAGGTTGTGATTTTAATTTTAATCGCGAATGTCGAGACGCGTTTGAAAAACTCAAAAACATTTTAACTCAAGCTCCCGTACTAAAATTATATGATTTTAATGCCGAAACCGAATTACACACGGACGCATGTTCTATTGGAATAGCGGGTATACTCCTTCAAAAAGACGAAAATGGTAAAAATAGATTAGTATATTGTGTTTCAAAAAAGTTAACCGAACATGAAAGCAAATATCATTCTACAAGACTGGAATTATTAGCGGTAATATGGAGTGTAGAACGTCTTAGAAACCTACTCATCGGAATAAAATTTAAGATCATTACAGATTGTCAGGCGATCGTATTTTTAAACAATAATAAAAGTACCAACCCCCAGACTGCACGTTGGTTTAGTACACTACAAGAGTATGACTATGCATTTGAATTTAGGAAAGGAGATCGAATGGCCCATATAGATGCTTTAAGCAGAGCACCTGTAGAAGAATCAACTGATACACACGATCAACTCCTAGATAAAAGACTAACAGTTCTTACTACACTAACTGAAGAATCCCAAATTATTATGACCCAGAGAAGTGATGAAAAACTAAAACCCATTATAGATATATTAACAAAAACTTCCAGAGAAAGAAGTAAAGAAGAAATAAATATGACAAAAGAATATAAGCTAATCTCAGGAAGATTGATGGTAACTAAAATAATAAACGGAGAAGAAAGAAAACTATTTGTAGTACCCAGTACAATGAGAAAAAGTATTCTTGTAAAGAATCACGATTTAACCGGACATTTTGGAGTTGACAGAACTGTTTCAAGAATTCTAGAGAAATTTTGGTTTCCTAAATTAAAGAGTTATACAAGAAGACATATTTCAAGTTGTATGGAATGTATAATTAACAAAGTACCTTCAGGTAAACAACCAGGGTTGCTAAATCCAATTCCACCAACTAATAGACCATTTAGCAGAATTCATATCGATAATCTTGGTCCATTTATTAAATCATCCAGAGGAAACCAGCACCTTTTTGTAGTAATAGACTCCTTTACACGATTTGTCAATTTATATCCTATTCGAAGTACCAAAAGTACTTGTGTAATAAGAGCAATGGAAGACCTTATTTTTAAGTTTGGCATTCCAAACACTATAGTATGTGACCGTGGAACCTGTTTCACAGCCACCAGTTTTAAAGATTTTTGCATCTCCAAGGGCATCAAGTTAGTATTTAATTCCCCTCGACACCCACAAGGAAATGGAATGGTTGAGAGAGTAAACAGAACTCTTATACCAGTCATACAAGCAGAGATGAAAACAGAGAAAAGTTGGGACCAATGTTTAGGAAAAGTTCAATGGAATCTGAACACCTCTATAAACAAGACGACTAGACAAGTTCCGTATAAATTACTATTTGGTTACATACCTAGTTTAGACGACCCCAGATTAGATGCTCTAACTGAAGTTAATCCCACAACATCTCTAGTTAATTTGAGAGAAATTGCCAAAGAAAATATGATTAAAGGACAGCAGAAAATGAAAGAACAATTTGATAAGAAAAGATATATTGGACATGAATATGATATAGGAGAAATTATTGTAGTCAAAGCCTCACCTACAGCTACTGGAGAAAGTACAAAATTACAAAAGAAATATAAAGGTCCATATGTAGTACTGAAAAAAATGCCAGGAAATACATATCAGATAGAAAAACTATGTAGTGAAGATGGAGAACGACAGCAGATTACAACAGCCCATGTTTCCCAAATAAAAGGCTATTACAACTCATATGAAAGTGACGAAGACATAACTACAGATGAAGAAAATGAATCCGAATCCATGTCAATACAACCTAAACTAGACGAAAAACCCAATGAGAAGAACAGCGCTAAAAAGAAAGCGAAATTAGAAGATATGGATGATGATCAAGCAAGCGAGACGGAAATTGTAGAAAAGAAGAGAGAAAAACGAAGACCTAATAAATTTAAAGACTATATTTGCTATTAAGCCTTCAGCTATTTTTGTGTTCATGCTAAAATTTAAATTTTTTTTTGTTCTTTATATAAAAAAAAAAAAAAAAACTTTTTTTAGGATTATTACTTTAAATGCGAGGTCGCATTTTTGTCAGGATGGACGAATGTTAGAACCTCTATAAAATGCCTAATGTTATTATTTTTAAGTTGGTACTGTACAATGACAGATGACATTCTTGACATTATGTTTATTGATTATTCTGTGTGTGAAGCCCACTGTTGCTATTACAATAAAAGTTAATCCTGATTTTATTTAATTAATCCTGTGTGGATAATTTACCTGTGTGATCTTATGTTCAACCCTCGGTCAGGTTTATTACATGATGTACAGCTGGTACGTTCTGCGGGCATTTCCTTTTGCAGCTACATGAACCCTTAATATACTTCTACATTAATATACTTCTCTTTTTTTGTTTTTTCTTTCCAAAGGGCAAATTCCATACTTTTTTTTCTTCCTAGGTTTTCCTTTTTTTGTATATTCTTTTGATTCCGCAATTTCTTTTATTTTGGGTTTTTAGAAGAATATCATCCTCTTTTTTAGCTAAAGAAGAATGATTGAATTCAGAATAATCACAGTTGCTGGAATTACTAATATATTAGATATAACGTCAATTTGTTTAGAACTGCCCGAATCCCGTGGTTCAGTTTTATCCTCGGTTTTATCTTTATCAAAAATTGACATTTAAATTTAATAAAACCTGATCCAAAATATCCGATAATATATCATTAAAAACATATGCTTCTGTCGTATCACTCATATCTACGTGACATTGTGTATCTAAATACAATGGCGAAACACACATCTGTGGACTTTTTTGTAATGTCAAATATTTGGTTGTCTCAGAATTTTCATAAAGCTCTGCTTCATAATCACTGTCTTCATCTTTTTTTTTCTTTGGTTGTCTCTTCCTCTTAAAAGAGTCAACTTTATCTCTAAATTCTTTATTCAGGGCTAGTGAAAGTAATAATTTACTGCTACTGTTCGCCATCTTATAACAATTTTAGCTGAAAATTACACATCGTAAGTATCTATAGAGATGTAAATAAAAACAATGAAACTTACCTTTGTAAATCAAACAATACAAATTAAAAAAAAAAAAACTTTTTAAACTACAGAAATAAACGTGGTTCACGCTGTGTTCGATCACTTTTTATTTAGAGGTTAACACAATATGCCGCGAAAACATTTGTGACATAACCCCAATCGTTTTGTTACGTATCATTTATGCTAAACAGAATTGTCCTAAGTTTAGTAGACAGGACTAATTTAACTAGCATCGAAACACATTTCCGTTAATGTTTACTTATTGCTAAGCTTATTTGTCTTAAGTAAAAAACTATTTTCAAATAGAGCAAACTGATTTTGAAAATTTGTATACATAGAGCGTTTTCTAACTGTACCAATATCAAAAAAATATAAATTTTGCAGTTAGGGCAACTACTCTTAGGAGGGCAATATATCCCTGTTACCAGTATTATCTAAACTTTTCGAAAAACTTTTACTAAAAAGATTCAAACCACTGATAGGCAGTAAAAATATAATACTTGTTCACCAATTTGGTTTTAGGAACAAGCTTCTACTGTTGACCAAGTCCACAGAATAACGAATGAAATAGAGAAAATACTGGAAGAAAAGATCTGCACCTCATTTTAGATGTAGCTCAGGCCTTCGATAAAGTATAGTTAGAGGAGGGCCTTGAATATAAAATAAATAAACTTCTACCTAGGCAATATTGTGACATCTTAAAATCTTACTTGACTGATAGAATCTTCCGAGTAAAACAAGAAGAATATTCCAAGCGTAAAGAAACTAAAGCAGGGGTATCTCAAGGAAGTCTTCTGGGACCAGTTTTTTACATGTTGTTTACCTCCAACATACCACAAACGCAAAATGTAAAAGTAGCCACATTTGCCGACGACACGGCCTTACTGGCCGTCGGTTAAACCATAGAAGAATCGACCAGAAAACTGCAACATGCAACTAATAAAATCTATAAGTGAATAAAAAGATGGCGCATTATGCTCAACGAAATTAAAACAGTTCAGGTTAACTTCTCTAATAAAAGATCAGTAGAATACCTACCAGTGACATTAAATAATACTAGAATACCATATTCCAATTCGGTGAAATACTTAGGAATGAACCTAGATATTAAATTAAAGTGGAAAGACATATAAAGAAAAAACTGGAAGAGTTGGGTATTAAATATAGAAAATTATACTGGTTGATGAATAAAAAATCAAAACTTTCAATCGAAAATAAACTTTTATTATATAAACAAGTACTGAAGCCAGTATCGACTTACGGCATACAGCTCTGGAGTGTGCCAGTAAAACTAACATAAATATAATACAACGTTTCCAGAACAAAATATTAAGGGCAATAGTAAACGCCCCTTGGTATGTTAGAAACTCAGACCTACACAGAGATCTGAGAATGCCTACAGTCGAAGAAGAGGAGAAAAACTATCACAATAAAAAACCTGAAAAACGACTGCATGATCATGTCAACATAGAAGTTCTACAGTTCCTGGACAACCGGTACCTAATGAGAAGGCTCAGAAGGATCAAACCATTTGAATTAGTGATGTTAAAGTGTGTTAAAGCAGAGCACAGTGCGCGTGTGCAGTGTATAGTTATCAGAACAGGAAGGAGAAGAATACCATTTGTCGAACTCTTAGTTTTAAGCCTCTTAAGTTTACTCAAGTTTATAATAAAGACAAATTGCTGGTTGGCTGAAATATAGCTAGATGCAATGCAAACTAACAAAAAAAAAATGTCTGAGCTGTATTCTTAATTAAATATTGGTGTAAACTAATTGAATGGACTGTATATGAATGAACTAAATGCTGATTGCGCCTCCTTAAATGTTAACTTTCAATGTCTCCGAAATTAATTTCCCTTGTTGTAACTTATTGTAATCGGTTGACAAGGCGTCATTAAATTAGAAAAATAAAATGTCTCAAAACACTTAACCCATAACCAATATACAGTACGAATAATTTTAAACACGTATGCTAATTTTTAAAACGGAATTTGCAAAACTCGTAGGTATTCTTTATTTTTCAATATTTTCTTAGTGAAATGTTTTAAAATTTTTATGTCCAAACCGATTAAAATGTTTTTTTAACTCCTTTCAGATTAATTTATAACAATTGTAAGAGTAGAAATGAGGACAGTCTTAAATTGTAACAGTGTCGTTGTTCGTTTCAGACTCCCTTTAATAATAATATTTTTTTTAGCCCGCTTCACATTTCTGCCAGAAACGGATTAGTTGACGTTACCAGGCAATTACTAAAAAAGGGAGCTTCAGTCGTAGCTGTAGACAATGAAGGTCTAACTCCTGCTCTTTCTTGTGCACCAAATAATAATGTTGCACAATGTTTATCATTGATTTTGCAAACGCTTCCTAATATGATTAGTAAAGAAAATCAAGACGGTAAGAATTGTTTACATTAAAAACGAATTGTATACATATTTATATAGAAAATAACTAATACTAAGTCTCGCAGGTATTTTATCTAAACGAATGAATGTATAATTATAAAATTTTAGGGTGATGA
>OV651827.1:17079563-17102564 GCA_927349885.1 Psylliodes chrysocephalus
TACCAGAAATGAATTGTGCCAAAAACCGTAATAGCGGCTAATGTTATTCGACCATTTATTCTTCGCAGTTAGAAGAAATTTCCTGAAAAGATGTAGAAAATGCATTCAAGTAAATGGCGGACATTTTGAACAACTAATTTGATAAATAAATTTGAAAATTCGGAAATAAATCTCAAAAATCACCCTACGAATTATTAAGATCATCCCTGTACCCCAAATGTGAAAACAAATATTTGTAGATTTGAAAAATAAACCTATCATTGGCGGGAGTCGAACCCACATCAACATGTTTGCCGGACGTGTGCCCTTTACCGTGAGGTTCTCAAGACATTGACTGTCAAGATTCCTAACTGAAATATTAGATGGTAGTTCTAGCCAGACAACGTTCAAGTTTCTTCTTAAATCTGTTGTGTGTTATATCCTTAAGTCTATGTTAAAATGTATAGTGTAAGATAGGCCTAAGGATGTCATGTGTCTTCCTGACAGTTGACAGTTCTTGGTTATGTTACATACTTAGAGATTTTGTAGCACATGTCTGATACTTGTAACTTTGGTAATAAAGATTCGTTTCTTACATAAAATATTACTTTCTTAATACATAGCAAAATCCACAAATACCTCCAATGCATCATCATATTCCAGATAATTCTGACCTTTCGGATTTTGATTTGCGATCTACAAACATTCACAATTTTCAAATAATTTGAAATGAATTTTTTTCCATTGTTCAGTTAAATTCTTAAGTTGTTTAATTTGTTATTTTTAAATATTCTTTATCATTTTTGTTGTCATATTTTTGCATTGTTTCAGTATCTACTAAATATTTAATAAAGTTCTGAATTAATTTGTTATTATTTATGTATTATCTTTAGATTTAAAATTATCAAATTGAGAAATTTTGGAATAATCCATACATTTGCAGTACTAACTTTAAATTAAGTGTTCCTTCAAATGATGCATTTTAGCGACATGCAACAAGTATACATTTTTTAAAGAAAATTGAACGCCTTTTCAAAATAATAAATTATTTTTCATAAATGCCCATTTTTAAAAAATCTACTAGTTTGGCACACCAGTTTAAAACGCCCTGTACATGTAATACAAAAAAAAGCTGGTATTCGTTTGTATTACCCAAAAAAACTTACTTTGACAAAATTTGGGTATATTTACTCAAAAAATATTTGAATTATCGTAAAATTATTAAATAATATATATATTTTCTCCACCCTGTAATTTCTTAAGCAAGCAAAATTCTACTAAAGTAAATTGGCTTAAATGAACTTATTTTTATCTGAAGTTTGGCCCATTCTTTAATGATAATATCAAGTGCATAAATAGTGTTTTTGTCACATATAACACTATATTTAATAGTTATGACCAAAAACAAGCAAGATAGGTTATTAACATGTTTATTTGCAGACAATAATAAAAATTAATAAAAAAAAATAAAAACTCATCAATATAATTTTTTAATAAAAATATAATTTAAAAAAAAAACGTTCTTTATCAGCAAAAAAGTAAAAACAAAACTTTGGGTATGTTGAAAAAGGGCACAAAACAATTCCTTGATTTTTTAATAAATATAATCTTGTGAGATGCAAAAAATACTGCTCTAGTGAAGAAGCAGTATTGCTCCAATATAGAAAACCCAGAGATATACCGCAACGCACCAATTAAAGGCGAATAGTCACTGAATCATACATTAGTCCCGTCTCGATTTTATTTTTAAAATTTTTTTGAGAATAATTATTATTATTTGTTACATTGAGTTTAATAAAAGCCACAGATTTCGAAAGTATTGAAAGTTGTTTAAAGAGTACCTATAAATATATAGAAAATCTGTTTATGTCTGTGTTTATTAAACTTTTTTTTAGGGTAGGTAATTATATTTTTTGAATAATTTACAAACTTCTTTTAAATAAAAGACAAAACTATTTCTATTTTTATTAACTGAACAAATAATGTTTTCAAAAAGGTAAATCAAACGAGGGTGGTCCTTAGGATCTCACAAGAGTATTTTATTACGACCGGTTTCGAGGATCAGATCCTCATCATCAGGTAAGGTCTAAAAATAGAGAGGAAAAACGAATGATCTCATAACTAATAAAGTGGGTTTAAACATTTTAATATGAAAGTTGTCAAATATCAAGAACTCACCCGTAATTACTCATCTATTTAAGACTAAGCTAAGAGAATTATCCCAGGGTCGGTGTAAAAACAAGTATGCGAGTATTTTTTAAAATACATAAAAAATATAAAAAACAATAGTTGCAACAAAAAGTTGATGTCAAAACACATAAACAAAAGTAGGTCTAAAACTATTAATTAAAATTATTAAAATATTTCACGAACGGACGAACAATTAAGACAAACAAATTTAAAAACTTTTTTAAACCCTACAAGCACTAAAATGGGTTCTTGGACAAGTGTTTATAATTCTACAGGAATTAAATTTTATTTAGATTAAATATACTGATTAACGCCCTCGATATAAATAGACGAATTAACCATTCTAATATTTAAGATAACAGTTTAGAGGTTGTCAAATTTAAACATTTTGACCATCGGCTAATAGATGGCGTTGGCGAAAAAAATAAATGTTTCTTAATAATAATATAGGTTTATAAAATGAATTGTTTGAATTTGTACGTAATAAACAAAATGAAATAAATAAATTATTATTGTTAAAAGTAGAGTCTAGCATTAGCGTTGGAAAATAATTTTAGATGTACTAATATTCAAATTAAGAAGTTGGTAACAATCAACGGAAAAGGAAATGGTGTTAAAATGAAAAGAGAGAAAAAACTATTGATTTGGTTAATTATTTTTTGAAGTAATGTGCTGAAAAATGAAAATGGAAAAGGAGACAGAATAAAAATAAGGAATAAAATAAGTATAACTAATAGAATTTCATAGGGAAATTTTAAAGTAAAAGGGGGGGGGGGGTAATTTAAGGGAAACGTAGATTTTTAAAAAAGAACTGAGAACGTGGGTGTGGATTCGGAAAAAACTTGTGAGTTTAGTGATAATGCATTGTTACTTTTTCTTAATCTAAATATTTCTAGGTTCTCCAAATTATTCAATATCAACTTGTTGTGGCAAATGTGGAGTAACCTAAAGCCATCCCCTGAGTCAAAATCGTGATTGGACTCTACTAGATGGGTGGCAAAATGTGAGAAGCCGGTTGTGGCAGTATTCAAACAACTTAAATGTTCTTTAAGTCTAGTCCTAAGACTTACAACTGAGTTCATATATGCCTGGTTGATCCATGATGTCCACTTTATCTTTATTCTTGATGAAAAAGTTACTAATTGAGTTGGAGGATTTAAAAGAAATTTTGAAGTGATTTTTGAGGATATTGGAGACTTTATAAGAAATATTTCCAATATAGGTAAGTGACATATACTTACTAATGCTAGCCTCTACAGGTATAGGGTTAGTTATAAATGTTGTATTTTGAATAATTCTATTTTGTTTTTTACTCAACATTTTATCGATTAAACTGTGGTCATAATTGTGTATATGAGCTATGTTTTCTATTGTATTAAGTTCTCTATTGTAGTTTTCAATGGATAAAGCTACTCGTAATAGACGTTCTAAATAACAATTAAAGGAAGCTAATTTATGCGAGATGGGGTGATTAGACAAATTATCTATTACTACTCCTGTATGAGTGGGTTTTCTATAGATATCAAAACTTATTTTAGTCATTGTTATGGGATATTTTTAAATCTAAAAAGTTTATAGATTTATCTACTTCGGTTTCTAAAGTAAACTTAATGTTGGTATGTAGAGAGTTAACATGAGACAAGAAATCATTCAATGAGTCTTTGCTACCAGTCCATTGTATTAGAATATCATCCACAAATCTAATACTATGGACTGGTAGCAAAGACTCATTGAATGATTTCTTGTCTCATGTTAACTCTCTACATACCAACATTAAGTTTACTTTAGAAACCGAAGTAGATAAATCTATAAACTTTTTAGATTTAAAAATATCCCATAACAATGGGAATAGAATATCATCCACAAATCTAATACTATGGACTGGTAGCAAAGACTCATTGAATGATTTCTTGTCTCATGTTAACTCTCTACATACCAACATTAAGTTTACTTTAGAAACCGAAGTAGATAAATCTATAAACTTTTTAGATTTAAAAATATCCCATAACAATGACTCTAAATTAAGTTTTGATATCTATAGAAAACCCACTCATACAGGAGTAGTAATAGATAATTTGTCTAATCACCCCATCTCGCATAAATTAGCTTCCTTTAATTGTTATTTAGAACGTCTATTACGAGTACCTTTATCCATTGAAAACTACAATAGAGAACTTAATACAATAAAAAACATAGCTCATCTACACAATTATGATCACAGTTTAATCGATAAAATGTTGAGTAAAAAACAAAATAGAATTATTCAAAATACAACATTTATAACTAACCCTATACCTGTAGAGGCTAGCATTAGTAAGTATACGTCACTTACCTATATTGGAAATATTTCTTATAAAGTCTCCAATATCCTCAAAAATCACTTCAAAATTTCTTTTAAATCCTCCAACTCAATTAGTAACTTTTTCATCAAGAATAAAGATAAAGTGGACATCATGGATCAACCAGGCATATATGAACTCAGTTGTAAGTCTCTACTTTTAACAATAATAATTTATTTATTTCATTTTGTTTATTACGTACAAATTCAAACAATTCATTTTATAAACCTATATTATTATTAAGAAACATTTATTTTTTTCGCCAACGCCATCTATTAGCCGATGGTCAAAATATTTAAATTTGACAACCTCTAAACTGTTATCTTAAATATTAGAATGGTTAATTCGTCTATTTATATCTTGAGGGCGTTAATCAGTATATTTAATCTAAATACAATTTAATTCCTGTAGAATTATAAACACTTGTCCAAGAACCCATTTTAGTGCTTGTAGGGTTTAAAAAAGTTTTTAAATTTGTTTGTCTTAATTGTTCGTCCGTTCGTGAAATATTTTAATAATTTTAATTAATAGTTTTAGACCTACTTTTGTTTATGTATTTTGACATCAACTTTTTGTTGCAACTATTGTTTTTTATATTTTTTATGTATTTTAAAAAATACTCGCATACTTGTTTTTACACCGACCCTGGGATAATTCTCTTAGCTTAGTCTTAAATAGATGAGTAATTACGGGTGAGTTCTTGATATTTGACAACTTTCATATTAAAATGTTTAAACCCACTTTATTAGTTATGAGCTCACTCGTTTTTCCTCTCTATTTTTAGACCTTACCTGATGATGAGGATCTGATCCTCGAAACCGGTCGTAATAAAATACTCTTGTGAGATCCTAAGGACCACCCTCGTTTGATTTACCTTTTTGAACTTATAACTCACACATTACTACCACCTTCAACTTTAAATAATGTTTTATGCAAACATAATATATATCTATTTAAAAAAGAATATTACATTTTACAAGTATCGCATGTTTATATGAAATAACTTACTCAATAAGCAAACAAATTGATAAAAAATAGATGTGAAAAATTGCTTTAACAATTTAATCTTTAGAGAAACCTATTTTAATTACATATTGCCTTAATCAATTTATTCATTATAAAAGTATATTTCTTTTCAGTTATTACATGTAATAAAGTATAAAACATACAAACTAATAGGTATCTACTTAGAACGGAACTAATATCTAAAAGACAAACCTGATCAAAAGATGTAGAATAAATTGTCGCAACGGTTTTTTAAAAATTACGATTTTTGTACCATTTCTTTGGCAGTATATGTCCAAAAGTGTACTAAATTTCTAAACTAATGCATTCAAATATTTCTTTAAATGAATAAATAAAATCTCACCAAGAAAGGTTAAAAAATTAAAGTACCTAATTTGATATATCATATATTTATATATTGTGTTTACACTCATGTTGTTTAATAACAATTAATAAATGGGGTGATAATATTAATAATAATTGTGTTGCCAACAATTTTCCTTTTATAAATTAAATTAATAATTAGATATGTGAAATTCATAACACTCATTCACCCGAGACATAAAAACCCATTTTGTTTAATAACATTAGATGATATATGTATTGTTATTTAAACCTCTTTGAGCCACAGTGGTTACACCATGTAACCACCTATTTTAATCAATTTTAAATAGATTTAATATTATTATATCGAATTTAGGTTTAATATTTATGTTACCGGTAGTTGCCTCTACTAATAGATAGCAATAGTTTTGGTGTTTCTTATTCGGCTTCCTAACTAACCGTTCATTTATAAACCTGTCGACAAAGAAAGACGTTACGTGAGAATTTTTAAAATTTTTGACGTTTATCGATTAAAATAAATATTATGTATGCTCTTTATTGTTTGCAGTTATTCATAAAGGCATTTATATGCCTACTGTAATAGCACACTCAAATATTTTTCTCAATTTTCACTTAAAAATTACAAAATATTGGTGATTTCGCTAATAAAACTACTATGGCAGTAATAGCTGGTGTGTTATGTGCTGTATTTTTTGTCAACTTATGAAAAGCAATAGAAAATAGCGGAAGAATTTGATGAAATTCCCTCTGAAACGGAATGTTAAGATAGTAAGTAAAACCTGGATGATGTAAGGGGATATTAAGTAATCTTATTTGGTTGGCAAGAATAATTATGTCCAGGTAATGGTGATCAAGACCATGAAAACTACATAGAAAATGGAGAGGAAGTTATTGCCGGCACTGAAGATAAAGAGAATAATTTACCTATAAGAAGTCACTTTTCAAAAAGTTGTTTATTATCTTAATGAATATAAAAATTGCTTTCTTCTGTTTAAAGATATACATAGGAATGTTGGCCATATCATCATAGTGGTTAGTATGTCGAACCATCTACTTTTTTTGTAAAAATAAAAAAAATCAAAATTCAAGAAAGTTAAAGTACCTATTTTGGCAACCTTTTATGCTAATATTAAAGCTTTGAAGCATTTTATGGTGGTTTTTATTAATTCGTGACACAAAGGGATACAAGTTAATAAAATGGCAACGGGGCAACAGCCAGTCGTCATCATAGACTAGAATTAGAAGATATGGTGGTGGGATATTAGCCGAATCGAATGTGAAGCTCGAAGCTAGAGAGCGTTAACGGGTATATCAGTTGCCACATGTTCGCTGTAAAAGCACGGCTATGCCTAATACAAAATGATAAGTGCTGTATAAAGCAATACATTTTTTAAAAGTTCTAATACTTTATGTCCATATGATTAAAAAAGTTAGGTTTGAATTAAATATAATTCATGTATTGTCATTTATGAATATTATATATCTCTAGGTAACTATTTTGAATGAACTTAAAGAACTACTTATAAAACTTAATATTTTTTAACAATTATTAATGTTATCAACACCATTCAAATTTCTTTGAATTTCTTTACAATCTTCCACTTAAGCATATTTGGAGACATCATCAATAACTGAAAATATGGTTTGTAATTAAAAATAATAACCTCACTGGGGGGGTGGGTGGCTCAGTGGTAGAGTCTCTGTCTGTGGATCCAAGGGTCCCAGGTTCGAATCCCACCGTTGGCCGGGATTTTTTTATTTAATTTAATTATTTAAAATTAATTATGATGCCTTGGTAGGATTCCCCACTCGACCATTCACTGTTGGGTTCTAATTAACAGTGCTGTTTCTAAAGTGGCGCTGGGAAACAGTAACAAAGCCTACACAGAACACGATGCTAATAACCCTAGTAGTTGATGCCGATGATACCAAATAAAAAAAAAACCCCACTATAAAACCCTAAACTAAATAATTATGAGACCATGTTTCTATGATCAACCTTGTCCAAAGCCTTTGAACTCTATATATAGATACACACTTGCTCTTGGTTATCCAAAACATGAACAGAAATTTATTAATTTAAGCATAAGTTAATAACCATTTAATGATTAATATTAAAACTTTGATGATAATATGAAAAATTATCCAGGAGATAGATAAATAAATGCAATTGCAAAGAAAAATAATAAAAAGTACACAATAACGACATTGGTCTACAAATTGCCGTTTGATTTAGTCATACTTTTAAAAATTATATTGGTCATACTATTGTTTCTTTACACAATTCACTATAGTTTAAAGTTTTTTTAATGTAAAAAAAAATTAAATATTTGTTTCATAAGTTATTTCACGGAATATATCTAAAGGTCTAGTTTCACAATATACATTCAAAGTTTTAAATTAATGTCGCCAGTGCGTAATTTTTATAAGCTATATAAATCTAAGGAGTTCATTAAAATGAATAATGGACCATAGCCCTTTTGTAAAATTACTGGGTTATAACTAAATTACAATGGCATAAATTAAGTAAATTGTATATAAATAATTTAAATAAACACAAGTAATCTATAAAGGGTTGTACATGGGCAAATAAAATAAGACAAAACCATATTCTAAAAAAATTATCAACAAAAGAAAAGTTCAATCAAGGTAGTAATGGGCATTTTCCGAATAAAAAAAAAAGTAAAAAATACGTAACAATCGACACGTTTTTCTGACTATTAATAATAATAATAATAATAATTACACATTTATTGTCCACATATAAAGTACATATAGTACAGTTTATACAATTAAAAATATATATATAAAAAAAAAGTCAGTGGACAATTGGCCCAAATTGGTTCAGGTGCGGATATTATCCACCCCTGGTCTTCCACCAATGCCAATATGATATAAAAAAATGCACTTTGAGATGGCTTTCTAAAATTATAAGAAAAGTTTAATGCAAAGGGAAAGAAAGAGGAAAGGAAACAGAAAAGGATAAACAAAAGGAGAAAGAGAAATGAGAAAATAAAAAAGAATAGAAATAAAAAGTAATTATTGTGTTTGCAGCAGTATATTTTTATAGCGGCATTTAAAGGTTTCTGCTTTTAAATGTAATAATGTTGGATCAATTTTTAACAGGTTATTAATATGAACTGTGACATTGTAGGTAAAAGAACTTTTAAAACTAGCTTTGAAAAATCTAGGCAATCTAAGTATGGATTTAAAACGAATATTTAGGTTATGAACATCAGTTCTAAATGTTAATTTTTCATGCAAGTATGGCGGTGTCCTCATATTAAATAATTTTTGACTGAGACAAGCAAAATGTAAATTTCTTCTATTAACCATATTTAACCATTTAGTTTCTTTAAATTTAGTAGAAATGTGATCATATTTACGAATTCCAAATATTAACCGTACACAAGAATTCTGCAATTTTTGAATTCTTCCAGACTCGAAAATGTTTAAACAAGGACCATATACAATATCACAATGATTAAAATTTGATAAAACTAGTGAATCACATAACATTTTTTTTACATCTGGTGATAAAAAATATCGTTGCGCATATATTAGTTTCAAACTTGCATAAGACAATTTTAATTTTGATGTAATATGTTGTTCAAACTTCAATTTTGAATCTACAGTAAGTCCTAAGTTTTTACATTGCGTAACAATTGGGATAAACGCGTCATTAATTTTTAATAATGTCGCGGAGTTTACCGAATCCCTAATTGACTCATTACAAAAAATCATTGCTTTGGATTTTTTAGGATTAATTTTTAGTGAATGATTTTTAGATACATTAAAGATTTCATTTAAATCAGAATTAATATGCTGTATAGATTCATTTAAATTGGAGTACTTAAAAGAATAGTATAATTGGGTGTCATCAGCGTATAAATGATAATTACAGTATTTAAGTATACTTGGAAATTGTGAGGTATAGAGAGTAAATAATAAAGGGCCCAAAATAGTACCTTGAGGTACACCAGATGTAATCTCCAACGGTGTGGAAGACATATTATCTATTTGAACAATTTGTTTTCGCTGGTAAAGATATGATTTTAATAGAGACACAGATGTATTATTAAATCTAAAAAACTTCAACATGGCAAGTAAAATTTTATGATTTATATTATCGAAAGCTTTCGAGAAATCTAATAGTATTAAGATAGAAATCTTGTCCTTATCCATGGCTCTAATCAAATCATCTATAACATCCGCTAGAGCTGTGGCACAGCTGTAGCCTGACCTAAAACCAGATTGTTTGCTAGGTAATATATTGTTGTTTTTCAAAAACCCTCTCATTTGAATTTCCATTACTCTCTCTAATATTTTGGAAAAAACTGGTAAAATACTAATTGATCTTAAATCACTGTATTCTTCAGGTAAAGTTACTTTTGGTAAGGGCAAAACTTTAGCGAATTTCCATGATTCAGGAAAATAACTATTTTTTAAGCATTCATTAATAATGTGTGTAATAATGGGTAATAGAAATGGACAACAGAAGTGTAAAATGATAATATTAATATCATCCATTCCGTAAGCTTTAGATTTGATATTGTAAATAATATTATTGACAACATCTTCGGAAACATCATTAAAATAAAAATCTTCAGTAATATTTTCTTTAAAATTGTTAAGGTAAAAATGTTGTAGTAAATCTATTTGTATAGCAGAGTTATTAATGTTTGAAGTAAAAAATTTGTTAATGGCATTAACATCTTTTAGGTTTGGAGGTAGGTCAATTTTTTTTTGTCTCGATATATTGAGTTTTTTTAATTCTGACCATTTTTCCTTAATATTACAAGATTGAAATTTAAAATTTAAGTAAGCCCTTTTTTCTGCTTTTATAGCTGTTGTTGTGTAGTTTCTTAATTGTTTATAGTAATCCCAATGCATTGGAAGTTGTGTTCTGCGAAATTTTTGCAAGGCTTTATCTCTAAGCCTTTGCATATAAATAATATTTTCAGTAATCCAAGGAGAATGTTTAATTAGTTTTCTAGTTTTTGATTTTTTGGAGCATGTATATCTAAAACTGTAATTATGTAGTTATTTAAAAACTCTACTTTTTTGTCAATGTTTTCAGTAAAATAAATATTGTACCAGGGCATAGATGCCAAATGATTTTGAAAATGTGCATGATTAATCTTTGTAAGTGACCTATATTCTACTTTAAAGTCGTTTTGAGGTACATTGTGAAAATTTTTAAATTTGCAGTTTATTGCTGAATGATCCGCAACTAGATTATGATTAACAAATTCTGCACATAAATTGATATTAATATTAGTAATAAATAAGTCTAACAAAGAGTTAGCCCTTGTTGGTTCTTTAATTATTTGTAATAGATCAAATGTTTCAAGTATCTTGTTAAAACGAATTGTAGTAGAATCATCAATATCCAACATGTCTATATTAAAATCTCCTACACATATAATATAATCAAAATTTGAAAAAATATTGGAAAACAAAGTTTCAACTTGATCCAAAAACAATAAATTATTACCTCTTGGTTGCTTATATACAGTACCTTTTGCTATTATTAAATCCGCCACACAAACCTTAATCCATAAATATTCCATAACATCATTACATTCCGAAATAATTAAATTACATCTTAGTTGCTCCCTTATATACATACCAACACCTCCGCCTCTGGTGAGTCTATCTTGTCTAATAAATTTATAACCATTTAAATGTACCAAATTACTGTCTATTTCTGGGTTTAGCCAGGTTTCGGTGACCCCAACAATGTCACAGTTCGTATCAACAACATAATTATGAAAATCAATAAAATGCGGTACTAGCGATCTAACATTTACATGGGCTACATTAAACATCAGCAAAAATAAATAAATTAGTACTTATCAATTTATTAGAATAGCGAGATTACTGTTTTGGAAGTGGTTTAGCTAAGAGAGAAGGAGAAAAGGAGACAGAACAAGAAAGGAAGGGAAATAAAGGATTTCGATAAAAATTTAGTCCACTCGGAGACTGCTACGCAATAGTATTTTGATGCTCCGCTCAAAGAAAAACGGATTTTAAAATAGAAAAGGAATAAATAAAAATTTGAGAATGTATTGTGATGGGAGAAAAAGCATTGTTTCTCATCATATTGGCACCTAGTGTATATCAAAAAGTTTTAAATACAATACAAAAAACCCGTTTTTATAAAATTAACAGTTGTATTACTTATATAAAAGTACAATTACAGAGAAAAATTTGAGAAAAAAAAAACCAAATTGTGTATAAAACCAAATATTTTTAAATAATACCTTGGAATAGCAATATTATTAATGAATTCATCAATTTAAATTTTAATTATTACTATCATAGCAAAAATATAATATTGGTCTTCATCAGTACGGTGCCGCCAAGTTAAAAGGATCATGGAACTTGTGTTGGAAAAATTGTACAGTAGCAGAGGTCACTAACAAGGAGCCAATAACACATTTGCGGTTTTAGCCAGTATACCCCTAATTTTCTGGGCTTATACTAGCATCACAAAATTATCCGATGGTCTCCCTATGGCTATCAGCCATTCTTTTCTAAAAATTTTTGGTATGCTACAACAAAACACAAATTATTTGATTCTGTAAATACACAAATATTTGTAAAAACACATAAAATGATATTCCTTCCTTGTATCTTCTACCGTAAGATGCATTGTTACATCCAGGTACAAAACAACAAGACATTTTGGAAATCCTGTAAAAATGTAACATGTGTTTGTTATTAAAATAAAACACTAAACGACTAAACTAATAAATAATGTTTTAAATAAAACATTTACTAGGAGAACAAAATAAACACAACAGATAATAAAATCGATTATAAACGTCGAACGCCGATCTTAAGGTTACTACTAAACTTGCGCCGATTCTGTCTTGTCAGTAGTGCAAACTTAAAATTTACGCATCATATTGGGGGTCAAAATTTTTTCTCGATGCGGTATCTAGACTTTATGAGAGCTATGGTTCAGTTACATTTTCTTAGCCCATTGAAAATAAATAACAGAAAGTAAGATCATTCGGCTTACAGGGTCTCCTCGTCCAATCTATCGAGCCTAACTCTATTTAACCAATGGACGCCTAATTTTCTAAATAGTAGTCAATGAGTTTTTACCTTGTCATTTTCGTAGAGAATTATTGTAATCTAAGATAACCGACAATAATTAGAAAACATGTATTCAAAATAAAACCATAGTTATTTATTTTGATTTTGATATTGTCAGTATAAATATATGAAACGCCTAAGTTTTTAATTTAAATAAACTAAGGTAATTCAAATAAAACTGATCTGCAACAGTTTAAATTCTGTCTAAGTTGCATAGTAAGTTGTTCACTTCATTACGATTAAAAAATTACATTTTCAGGTCTTATGAGTGCCTGGATTTACTTGTCAGCAATGGCGCTGAGTTTAAAATAACTGATAACCTACAACGTCTTCCGATTCACTATGCAGCTTCTCAAGGTCACTATCAGTGCGTTTTTACACTGGTTGGAATAGGAAGCTCGGTTAATGATATAGATATAGAAGGTTGTGCACCACTCCATTTAGCCGCAGCTTATGATCTTGATGGCAAATGTGTGGATTACCTATTGGACCATAGAGCTGATCCTGCTATGAAAGATAATAGAGGTATTTATTTGATATACATATTTTTTTTAGGGCCAGTTATTAACTTAAATGATAGAAAACCAAATGCAACAAGTTTTGTCAAATATATTCTTTAAACGCTTTTCTAAAAATTATTTTTCAAAATTTTTTTTTTTGTTAGAATATGTTTCGCTGTCGATTCTTCGATGCACATATGGTACCTTCGTTATGGTAGTGCCACTTGCCGAATTATTCTAGAATTGATAAATGTGGACTTTGGATTAGTCGAAATAATAATTTCGCATTACTAGACATCCAAATTTGAATACTTAATTTATGGGAACATCTCCCATCTAATATTTTCTTTTTTGCAAAAAAGATTTTCCTCTGTGTAGCACTTTAAAACACTTTCGCTGCCCGTGACGTTCATTAACGTCATGATAGTTCTTTCCCCCATGCCCAAGACGTTTTGTAACGTCATTTGAAGATGTATGCTACGATGAATGTAGACAAGCCGTCATGCAGTGAATTGCCTTTATAACCCCGTAGGAATGTGAAAGCATTCTTAAATTAGTACATTATGAATTTGGTTTCGTTATGTTTGTGAATTCAACATTGCAAGGCATAGACACGCAAAGAAGTCTATAATAAAAGTTATATGGATTTGAAAAACACATAATATAAAAATATTTTTGGATATACAGTGTGTTACGCTTTTGCTTGGAAAGTAAAAAGATATATTTGTTAAATGGAACACTGTATTTTATCTCAGTTTTAGAATTCTTAGGTAATACTGTATTGAACTTTAGAATATTTTTAAAATGTATTACAGGGTTGCCAAGCAATTAATTTTTTGTGATATAAAGTGATACAGACCCCAAATAAATCAGAATTTAAGTAGCTTATCAATGAGTTAAACATTATTTAAAATACATGCTTATAAGATACCAAACTAACGAATAGACATGATAGAACTAGTTTATTTTATATAGACGGTTTTGAAATATGACTTATTTTAACTTCATTTTACTCAATTTGAATGCAACACCCTGTATATCATTTTAGCATTAAATTCAATATACATTTACATATCTAACGATACCATCATGTTAGCCTATTATACATATACAGGGTGCGTAATTGATCGATAGCTGTTTTATTATTGAAGATACGAAAACATTTTTAAGTTGTTCGACCATATTTTAAAATTATTCTTAAATATACTGGAAAGTTCATAAATGAGTAGTGGAAAAAGTTTTTAAAATAAAACCCTCTTGTATAACAAATTTATTTGTTTTCATATTGTCAAACAATTTTAATAGACATAACGATTATAAAAATGTTTTGACTTTCCATTCATTTGCTACGTTGTATACAGGGTGTCCCGAAATTAGACGGTCATATTTTAACAGCGTAATCTACATCCTAAAATAGGAGTAAAAGTTCATATAAACATAGGTCCGATACCGTTTCGTTTTTGAGGTACAGGGTGTTACAAGTGAACTCCTGATGGCACATTTTTGTAAATATTTTCTAAAATTTCTTTAATCACCGGTTTTCCAAAGTTATAAAAAAAATAAAATTTCTGATTCCACAGGCCTACTAATTATTGTTTACACTTTCGAATAAGATTACATCAACTTATCATGAAATTTTCAAATGCTTTTCTCTTGAAAATGGTGCGTCCTAGCGAGATGCAACAAAAGTAGCTTTATTATAAAGAAAACTTTGGTTTTCCAAATTTTATAGTGAACAATTTTAAAAACTCAACAAAAAAAACTTAGGGCAACTTTACCCTAAGCCCCCCTAATTTACCAACCTATGAAGATGATCAAAAACTGGGGTTTAGTCTATTAAATAGAGCGTAAAAAGGTAAGCATTTGTACCAAATTTCACTTAGTTATCTCTAAACGTTTAGACAATATTTACAAAAGTGTGTCATCAGGACTTCACTTTTAACACCCTGTATCTCGAAAAAGAAACGTTTTCGGACCTATGTTTATATGAACTTTTACTCTTATTTTAAGATGTAGATTACGCTGTTAAAATATGACCGTCTAATTTCGGGACACCCTGTATAGGGTGTGTCAAAACGCAAGATTACGATTTTCTTCGAATAGCATACCCTGTAACACAAATTGAATTAACTAATAATTTAGTTCCTTTACTTTTTATTTTGTTTGGCATTCTTAAACCTAACTGATAAAATTTTATTTACAATGGTTCATATTGTAACGTCGAAGAAACAGAAAATCATTCATTAATTCTGACAAATGGGGGTACCAAAAATTACATTAGCATTACCCTAAATAAGTTCACATATTTTCAAAAGTCAATTAGAAAAATGTGAAAATTTTCATGGTAAAACCGTCAAAATCTTGAGAAAAAATTCGTTTGGGAATAGAATGCCAAACAAAATGAAAAAGTAAAGAAATTAATTTATAAATTGGTGGTATAACACACAGGATTTATATTTGAAAAAATTGAGAATATCGTAACCTCAAGTTAAAACTCATCACAGCAAATGAATGAAAATGTTAAAAAAATTTTGGAACGTTTAGTCTATTAAAATTATAAAACGATGTAAAAACAACTAGTCCAAGAGCTAGTAACACAAATTTCATTAAGTGTTTGATGCACTTTGAAATTTTGTAATTTGAAATCATTTGGATGGAAAAGCAGATATACCTTGGCTAGACGCACCCCGGGACACCAGGTACTGCGCATAATAGAAAGGGGTCGTAAAATATGACCCAAAGAAAGTGTGTGATTCAGAGGCCAACAAACAACAATTGAAAGTTTAAGTAATTCTAAAAATACTAGTAATTTAGGCAGACACTTTTGAGAGGGTTTATAATTAATAAATCAACCCCAAAGTTGTTTTTTTTTAAATATGATTTGAAGTATTTGATTCACGCTACAATTTTAATAGCGTCTTAATTAAATATAAAAAAAAAATAATTCCAAAAAGGCAGACACTTTTTTCGGGGTTTAATTGCCGGCCAACATAAAAATAAGTCTTATTTACTATAGAAAGAGATAGGCTGCGTATGGCTGTAGGTGTGAGTGAGAGCGCTGATCACCGCCGTTACTACAGTCTTTCTCTACGCTCCCATTGGCTATTGGTCACGTGTATTTTTACAGCTGTATATTTTAAATTCATATTTCGGAGTATAATAAAAAATGCATTTATTTAGATGACTTATGTTTAAACTTTTAATCTCTCAAGATTAAAAATTAATACAATTAAGTAATAATGATAAAAATCAATAATAAAAAATTTTAATTTAAAGCTTTTCGAATAAAAAAAAGGAGACTGTGAGGTTATCATTAAACGTTCCACTAATAGTATGTATGGTAAATATCATTGGTTTATTGTTTTTAAAAATATTTGTTACAAGTATAATTTATAAAAATGTCTAGAAAAGTATCTTTAATCTTCGTTCTCATCACCACTATCCTCTGATAGTTCTTCTGTCGAGTCATCACTCGAAAACACGTCTTCATCATAAGAAGTCCGTTCATTATCTGAAAAAAACCAAACATAATTTACATAATGACATGATATGTAGAAAAAGAAAATAATTATAAAATACAAACCTTCGTTGTTAGAATTGTTTTCGGTACTTGAACCAGTTTTAATAGCATCTAAAACAGTTTTTGGCATACAATCACCCTCAAACCATTTAAACTCATATCTGTCATCTTTTAGAGTCCAACCTTGTCTTCCAGGTAACAGAGATGTTGGAGTACACAGGTGAGCGTTTCGCCAAATACTTGTAATATATTGAGTCCGTAAAAGGTGATGGTGTAATTCAGCTTTGCACGGTGGTAAATTGGATGCGTCGTATTTGAGCAAAGTTTTTTGAAAAGGCTCATTTGTGTTTTTCGATTTATATGTAGAGCAAAACTTCTATGTATGCAATGTTTTTGTAGCCGTATAACTCACAGACACATTTTTTAAAGCGTTGCAAACGTTTCATATTGTAATCCCGGGACATCTGATTTTCCAAGGTCAGCGAATGCTTTTTGATAGTCCAAATTGTTTTTAATATTTTGGAATGGTATTTTTTTGATCTTCTTAAAAAATTTAGGGTTATAATCACATCCCGTGTATATATATATAACTTCGGTTATATTTTTGGATTTTTCAAAAAATTTCTGATAGTCCAGTGTCATTTTTCGTGATCTCGAATTAGCAAAATGTAGCGGTCTTTTTCTGTGATATATTTCAAATGTTCTAAGCACAAAATCTGCAAAAGCACACATATTGAAGGCTTTACACCTCTGAAGGACGATATCTTTAAAAATTCTTATAGAAGCCTCGCAATTATTATTTGTATTGTGTCCTCTATTTACCGTAAATCATCGAAAACCTAACGCCCATTCTTTGCGTCTCTCCCACAAATTCCTTAAATGCTTCATAAGTTTTGGGTTGGTATTTACAGCATCATGGTCTTTCATCTTTGTAAAACAATCATTAGCGTTTTCTTCGGTACTGGAAAACAAAATTTCGCTAAACAAGTTCATTATTAATTTGCGATTTTCTTTTGGGATGTTGTTGTCTTTTAACCAGAGCCAACGCCATAGCGCCTGGGTTACATGAAAAATACACAGAAATAAAGTACTATTCGGAAATACCACTTTAAGAGCATTTCGCATTGCTGTTGAATTATCAGTCATTATAACTGGAGGCGAAAATAATAATTCAGTATTTTTTCTAATGCTTCCTTCACGGCATTAAACACCAATAAATAATTTATTTCACTTTGACCTGTGTGGAAAGCTACTGCGACTGGTGCCGCGCCTACTTTGGTAGGAACGAAAAAAAAAGGACACACTTATATTGCTCTGGTCACATGATGAGCTAGAATCTGTAAATAATATTTCATTCGCAAATCCACCTAAAAACAATCTTTTCATAATAGGCGTGATAATAATGACAATAGTAGGATCTTCCCTTATATATAATTCGCCTTCCGAAAGATCGGCTTGCTTCTTCTTTAAAATTTCAATCACGCTACTCACATCTCTTTCACCGTAGCGTTCATTTCGCCATTTTTTATATAAATAGTTAACTTGTGTTTCCGTAGGGTTTTTTTGAGTATTTGCTAAGCATCCCCAAATCAACATTTTGAGCCAATTCCATTTCGTGGAATATTTTCGCTGCTGCAGGAGTCATTCCTGATTCAAAATATGAGACAAATAACGCCTTGACGTCATCATTGCAATGTAAAAGGTTGTTAGCCTGAGCAACGTGCAATCTGTGACTATGTACATAATGTATGTCTATTAAAACGTGTAATCCTTTTCTAAGTAATTTGGATTTCTTTAAAGTGTTATGTGTTTGTTTCAAAAATTTTATGCTGATATTTGCATGATAGTTGTAGTTACGCGTTTCTCCATTCTTTTTATTTTTTGCCTTATTCTTAAATGAAAGATGGCATAAATACCGTTTACGAAATTCAAATCGTTGTCCCTCACGAATGCATTTCTTAACAACCCAATTGCTCGCTGTCTTATTGGAAAAAGCCTGTATAAACTTATCACATTTTTCATCATAGCTTTCACCACTCAACTTGCATTGAAAAGACACAGTATAACTTTCGTCACTTTGACCGTCCATTTTCACGATTCGATAGTCAGTTAATATTGCACTAAGTAATGTTTTAATAGTTTCGTCCATTTTATTGGTAGGGTATATTGTTAATTCACTTTTTCTTTATAAACAACCGAATACCGAGCGGCCACGTATTATAAACATAATCAAACATAACCACTAAAGAAACACTTACCGTACTAAAGTAGCAATTACACAATATTACGCCGCGTATAAACCGGAAAATTCTAGTCCAATACAGCACCATCCGGGGCTATATTCAAGTAGGTTTTCTGCACGAATAACCCATAAAAACCCTAGTCTAGTTGGTCACTGCCTGGGGGACGTATTGAAGTAGCTTTTCTATTTACGCGTCCCGGGGTGGGTCTAGCCAACACAGGTATATCTGCTTTTCCATCCAAATGATTTCAAATTACAAAATTTCAAAGTGCATCAAACACTTAATGAAATTTGTGTTACTAGCTCTCCGACTAAACCAATCTGTAAGGCGTAACTACCTACAGGGTGTTTGGTTTAAAAAAATATCTATTTGGTTTTCCCCTCATTTATATATATTTAAGAATAATTGTAAAATGTGGTCTTACAACTTTTATATTAAACATTTCTTCATATCTCCAATAATAAAATATTTATCGGTCAATTACCCATTTCATCACCGCTTGGTCCTTATAAGTTGAAAAATATTCTAGTTATTACCAGTCGCCAACGTACGGATTAATTTTAACTAACAAGTACACCATATCTGTCGCTTTCTCCCGATTGATTTCTTCTTGGAGAGGAGCTTCGGCTCTTGCTCCGTGTTATTTCGTATTTCTTAACTCAATTGATTTTTTTCGTTTAATCAGTAAAAATAGATTTGCTTATAGACCGACATAAAATACAACTATAAGTATTTTAGGATTCACCCCTTTACACTATGCAATAGCTGGAGGAAATGTCAATGGCGTGAGGAGATTATTGAAAAACGAACAAACAGCCGAACAAAAAAAACAAGAAACAGATGACATAAAAAAATTGCTTAGTAAATGTTCAGTAGATATTACACCTTTACACCTTGCTGTAAGTATTGATTTTTAATTTTACTATTATTACTTTCAATAAGCCTTATGCAGAATTTCTATATGAAATTACTAATGTTTTACTTTAATAAGAGACAGGCAGCTTGTATTCAGGGAAATTGTATTGACTATCTCCCTAGACTAAATATCAGCGACTATTTCTCTAGAGAAATGGTCGATATTTGGTCTAGTGAAATAGTCGTCCCAAATATAACGCGACATTAATATTCTGCTATTTTTGTTATTGCTAAATTTCTCGAACATTTTACAATTTGATTCTAAAGTCTATTCAAATTTAATTTACGCCTGATGTAAACAGAAGCAGGTGGACGCTAAAATTGACTTTAAAAGAGATGTTTGCATTATATTTAGTTCATTACATATGTCTACTGTGATACAGAGCATTAAAACAATCATATTATAAAATTATATTATACAGGGTGTCCAAATAATTGCAAATTCTTTAATAGCTAATATACATCTACTAAAAGCATTAAAAAAACTTTAAATATAAGAGGTATTTGGTATTTGATTTAAAATTGTGCATCTTAAAAAGAAACCTTTTGTATTTTTGACAACTTTTGTTCTTTATTGTTCTTATTCTACTAGTATTTAGATTAGACACCTTGTACCCTGTATTATAGCAATCTTCCTTACTTGACTTAGCACTATTCTGAATCGGATAAATTAGTTAGACTTGAAGGGCTATCTTCATTAATCAAAATTACAAGTGGTTTTACCTGAACCTCTATAATATTATCCAACTCCCACATTTTTACTTCAACTTTTTGACGAACATGGTCGATACACTTTTTCCATTTTTCTGGAGAAATTAATAATATTACTTCTTCAAAAAGAATTTTAATGTCTCCAGATTTAAATGTTGAGTTTTTATCTGCTACGTATTGTTTAACGTCAACCTAGATTAATTCAATATTATGTTGTTTTGCTGCTTAGCCATTTCATCTATTACATACCTATCATAATGTTTATGTTGCTTACCAAGTTTTAGAAGTTGGATCTTAAGCATTAGGTAGTCGAATTCAATTTTTTTCCCTTATAGCCATTTTTAAATATCACTTTTTTTTAGACGTTGTTGTAGGTATTTTTTCCAGCTTTCTCTAATAATAATGCAGTTATCTTCTAAATTTGGTAGGGTGTTTGAAAACCACTCTTTGAACGATTCTCCACACATTTCTTCATGGTAGTCACCGGATTTTTCAACTTAAATACATAAAGTGCATTAGAGACAAAGCCTTCTTCACTTCCAATATGGCATATAATGAGCTGTTTTACGCACATACCTGATGGGTTTTTAAAACCAGTTAAAAG
The DNA here is from genome assembly GCA_927349885.1 of Psylliodes chrysocephalus. Classification (NCBI taxonomy): domain Eukaryota; kingdom Metazoa; phylum Arthropoda; class Insecta; order Coleoptera; family Chrysomelidae; genus Psylliodes; species Psylliodes chrysocephalus. Next base: position 17,101,022 of record OV651827.1, read on the forward strand.
TTCATCCAAAAAGGCTTGTCTGGATGATTAAACCGATATATCGAAACAAACTTTTGATTTGGTGTGGCCTGCGTTAATCCAAGTCTCATCAAGATAATATATTTTTTACTTTTCTTCTCTGTACCGTTTTATTTTGTGTGGCGTAGGACGAAACAATTTCATTTTGTCTAAAAGCAAACTATCGAGTTTTAAATTTAAAATTAAGGGTTTTGAAAAGCTTGTAAAATGTAGCTCGCTTAAAAGTAGACAAATATGGATCATCGTTGACTTCTTATAAAACCTTATCGATTGTTGGAAGTTAATTTCTAAAGAAGAATTGATGTACTTTGCGCCTTATTGCATTTTTATAAAAATCATCCATAGAGCCACTAATTTGTTTAGAACGTAGCTTTCTTTTTGGTTCAGAAAATTTATGAATCTGCCTATACTCCTTCATAACATTAAAAACGGTTTTAGCGCACATCCCTGTTTTATCAGCAACTCTCCTTTCAACATCATGTACCAACATATCAGGGTTCTATAAAATTTAATGCTTATAAATATTAAGAACCATTTCTTTAGTACGGATGACCAAATGTCGCTTTTTAGAAGGAGTAAAAACATTTTTCTGGACTTCATCTGCTGTATCTGTGGAGGACATAGTGTCACGCAGCAGTTACAAAATATAGTCAATTAAATGTCCATAAAATAGAGTAAAAAATATTCAAACTAACAACAACCACAAAAACAAAACAAAAATAAATAACACAATATATGTATATCTAAACTATAATATAATGAATTATAATCAATCAAACATACAAAATGTCCAAACTAACCAACACGGTGAATGCTACCAAAACGACGTTTATAATTATCCAAATTGAACTGAATTCGACTCTGACAAAAAATATTTGCGCGTCGTCTAAATGACTAACGACCGATTAACCAATAGAAGCGCAAAAAAAATGCCACATGAGCTGTTGCTGGATGGGAGAGAATGTTTTGACGCGGCGTAAATGAAATCTGAATAGACTTTACATAATTTTGGATTAATAATCAATTGATTAAAATTATGTCTCATCAAATTGATATTAAAATATTCTCGAGATTTAGATTCAATAAAAATAGCTAACTGTTATCAAGGTCTTGGTATATTACCCTTGATAAAATAATTTCAAACATATTTACGGCCGTTTGTATTTTAAATTTTCAAATGTAAAATTGGTTACCTACAATCCACTTGTATAAATTAATTTAATTCTTAGATAAAAACGACTAGAGATGTAACATAAAGCGATGTTTAACCTGCGCGAATGTTGCCAATTTCTAAAGAAAGGTTAATGGAGTGGGGAAACTGGGAGGAGACCCAAACTCTGTGACATCATAATGAACTATATTTTGATGATGACTTTGTTAAGCTTAATATACTCGCTTGTGGGAGTCCGAGATGTGTGTAACGAGGAGTTGAGAGTACTTGATTTATCTTTAAGTAGGTTAGTCTATTTGAATATAAGGATGTTATCAGAAAGGAGATTTGTGTTGGAATGCCAATGGAAATCAG